>JAFVLL020007473.1:0-27001 GCA_021397915.2 Tor tambroides
ACCTGTTTGCACATTCTTCTTGCACATTCCTTCTTATATTATTATTTATTAAGTCTACAGTATACTGTCCTGCACACTTATTTTTTTTGCACATTGTATTTTATTTTTTATTTTTTATTTCTACTTCATTTTTAATTTTTTTTTAAATATATATTTATGTATATTCTTGTGTTGTATTGCATATAATTGCACTGTCCATGGAGCGGACCTGACTAACATTTCACTGCTGGTTATACTCCGTATAATTATGTATGTGACAAATAAAATCTTGAATCTTGAATCTACTGAGCTTGTCTGAATTTATTATGAAATTTAAGACAAAAATAATGTTTTCAGACATGAAAGGATAGATGTTATCTTTTGTTTCGGTGTAAATTACATATTAAACGCTAAACTGCCAATAACTTAAGCCACAGGGAGATTATAGACGGCTGTGATTCATTGTATTGCATTAATAGAAAGCCAAATAATATAAAGATATGTAATACAAAGTATTTTTCCAAAACTAAGTTTTATTAGTGTTTTCGTGCAGTGACGGTGAGGGCGGGAACATATGTGACGTAGCCACGCGCACTTACTAGACCGTCTCATTCTAGCGTTTATATGCCGAGGAGGACTCTAGCCTACAAGACTCTGAAGGACTGAACTAGGAAGGACGCAGCCTTAGTAGGATGCAGCCTTCCGTTTGAGAAGCACCCAGTGTCGCGCTGACCAAAGGATGATGAACTGGCAATGTCCTCACAACGTTCTGTGTTTGCTGGAATTCTAAGCAGGTAAAATATTGATTAGTTTAAATTATTGAATTTATGAAATTCTAGTCAACAATGTGTCTCAGAGCAGCACAGAAGTAGAAGACACCTCCAGAGATGAAGGGTGTTTCTGCTCCATATTAACAGTAGGTGGTGGTAGATTAAGATCAGCTGTAAACAAAACGAAGCTGTAGCAGCTCACTTTTGAAGTTCACACACAGTGCTCAGAATTCAGAAGAAAACAGCAGTACTAAATGAAATGATAATACATGTCTGTCCATGCTGGATATTGATTGTTTCATCACAGAAATCTGTCAGCTGAAAGGTTTGTTAAAGATTTAGATAAAGATTATCTTATTCTTTTACCTGAATGACTGTTCATTTGTCTTTGCCGTTTTTTTTTTCTTTCTGCTGACTTCAGCTGCACTTCTCAAATTGATTAATTGATTGGATTCTAACATTTTCCTCAATTTTCACCTTGTTTTACTTCAGGATATGATTTTATATCCAGTGATTACCAAAAACAGTACCGAACTTGTTCAATAAATAAAAATCAACAGGCTGTTAAATCATACATTGGAACATGCGCAGATCTGATTCAGTCTGAATAAATATAATCTGATTGAGGATTCTGACTGCGGTGTTTATATGTACATTAAATGTTATTTAGTGTCATTATTACCAGAACAACAAGAAGTTTCTAAGGCACCATGGTTGCTATTTTGATATCTAAAAATTGTTTCTTTCTTTTCGTGCATCCAGTATACCAACAGTTTTTTTTAATCTTTAAAACAGTCTTCTTCAGAGAAACAGTTGTCATATAAAGTGAAAGTCACTGTGATTCTGTGTTTCTCAGGAGCTGGGAAAGGTTTGGTTGTGTGTGACTGATGGGACGGATTCAGGAAGAAAAACCCAGCTGAGGAACAACAGAGCCATGATGATGATGTTTTTATTCAATCAGGTAATTTTCTTCCTTTATTGTTTTTACCTTTTCTTGACATTTGTCTGTCATGTTAGCACCTGATACAAGGAAGAAGGTTTCAAATCACTCGAGGTGCTTGATTTTTTGTGCTGTACATTATATCCGAAAACAGTGTGTTTTTTTCATTACTGTTCAACAAAGGCTCTTCATGTGCAACACACAACACCTAGAGATGACCTCTACAGCCAGGACATCTAGATGAGCCCCAGAGACTGATCCCCAGACGGCCATCGGGACAAGACCACAGGAACCAGATGAGTCCTCTGCACAATCTGACTCTGCTGCAGCCTAGATTTAAACTGCTGATTTTGTCTAGCCAGAGGAGAATGACACTATTTCGACAAACTATTTCCCCATCTAAATACTGTAAAGCTGATATAAAGCCACCCAGCTTTATATCAAGCTGATGTAAAGCTGCTTTGACACAATTTGCATTGTTAAAAGCACTATACAAATAATATTGACTTGACACAGACCATTAACTATTTTCATTATCAGTTTTTATTAGCAACCACAACAGTTCTGAATGTCCAAACTAATTCTGTTTCATATTTTGTGATTTTTATTTTTATTTTTATTTAATGTTTATCATTATAAAATGAGAGAATTAAGTGAGGGTTGTAAACTGCATTCAAAACTGTCCCAAGATGGCCAGTTGCTTCGTCTCAAAGCCGGCTTTGTATCCGTCCCCCACCAACATCATTGTGAGTGTTGAGATGGTCATGGACGGGACAGGACCATGTATCGGTGGAGACACCAAACTCTCCATCGTCCTGAAGAACACCAGCCCAAAGCAGCGCACGGCCAGTCTGATGTATGAGGTGATGGTCATGTACTACACTGGAGTGCTGAAAGACACCGTGAAGAAGGACCGGATTCCTATTGACCTTAAACCACAAGAGAGTGAGTGGTGTCTGACTATTAAACCGTCCCAGCAGAGACTTTTTTCTGATTATTTTGCCCCAAAATGTGTGAATCAGTAGCTGCATCTGTCAAACATCACTTGATGAGTTGACAGTCAAGAAGATCATGTTTCAGAAGCCACTGTCACAAGTGTTGAAGAACGTTTTGTTTTCCGAGTACAGAATGTAAGAATCACAAAAGGGTAAGACTTTCAGTGTTTAGCACTGTAATTTCAGGTGTGATATGTTCATGCACTTTAGACTGTGAACTACACTACATTACATATGAAAACTGTATTTAAAGAGTGAAAAGCTTCCAGTAAGTTTATATTTTGGTTCTGTCTGTCAGTGATGTGGAGAAGCTTGTGACGGTTACACTGATGGAGAAGTTTATTCCTACTGTCTCCGGCTCTCAGAAGCTCCTGGCATCGAATTGACTGCCGTCTGCTCACTCAGGTGCACCCCTTTCACTGATATTACAGTCAAACCAAACTCATTTAATTTAAAATTGCATGTTTATTAGTGACCAGGTTAGTTTGCAAGCATTTGTTTTAGAATTTAATCAGTCTTCATTCAAATGCTATAGTTATTCTAATATAAACCAAGAACCACAAAATTTGACATGTAATTCCATGTTAACATGTAGAACACACAACTGTACAAACATATATAATGCAGAATTTAACAATTTTTGTATTGAATAATATTATGTAAAAGTTAATCATAGCACAGCGGTTTTCCACCGCTCTGCATATTTTGTATGTCTTTCTTATCTGATAGGCAAGGCAAGGCAAGTTTATTTATATAGCACATTTCATACACAAAGGTAATTCAAAATGCTTTACATGAAAGAAAGTAAAATAGTCATATCACAGCAATAAAAATGAGTTAAAAAAGAGAAAAAAAAATTGTAATAAAAACAAGAAACTTAAAAACAAATATCCTCAAGCTTTGTTCAAACTCTTCCGCACTGAGCAGGGAAAAAAAAAAAACAGTCCAAAACACCTAACTATTCCACTACTTCACCCCCTACTTACTTTGACCATCATATCTGACCTATTCGCTAAAACTTGGGGTGTGCCCCTGTCTGTATCGGTAGGAATTTAGAGTTGGTAGAGCGATTCACAACTAGAACCTCCCTTCTAGCGTCTCACATTCTCTCGGTATTTATACCTTCAAATGCACTAACTGCCTCTAGGGCTCTTAGTGCCTTAGAGAATGCATTTTGTTCCTCCCGGACTGTGCACATCTCTCAATCTATAGATGTGCACTCGTACACCTTTACACTTACAGATGTACCTAAATTATGACACCAGTTTTCTTCTGCTGGTGTCCCTCACTCATGTCTGAGTGAGTCCATCGCTCTCCCCCTCCCGCACTTCCTCCGCTTACAGACAGTCCCTAGCCAGAAACCAAACAAATAGAACTCAGAGGTCCTACTTTAAACTGATTAACCAACACACTTGTCTTTCTTTGCCCACATTCTCTTTACCATCACAGCACTTTACTTTAACTTTACTTTAAAATGATATAAAATTGATTTAAAATGAATTTAAAACAGTTAAGAATAGAAAATGATTATCACAGCAATAAAAACAAGTAATAATAATCACAACAATAAAAACAAGGATACACTCCCTCCTAATGTGCTGCTGAATCAGGTGTGTTAAATAAGGGAGACATACAAAATGTGCAGAGCAGTTGGTCCCCAGGACCAGGATTAAAAACCACTGTCATAGCAGATTTAAAATATTACTGTATGCATAATGAAAAAATAAAAGATTGTGAATAAAATAATTTGTTGATTAGAAAAAAAATACTCATAACAAACTGGTTCGTTATCACGACCTAATGTTCTCGTGATCTCGACATAAAAGTTTTTTTTCCTGAAACACAGTGCACTGGAGTCTACTGTTGCTATAGTAACGAACACAGCTTCATGCACATCTGATCGACACATAAACCAAAGAGGAAGAGTTGGCTACTGTATCTGGGGGGAAAAATCAACAACAACTGATTAGCCTATATTTACTTATATATTGCAGACTGTATTAGCGACGCAAACCTTTGCTGAAATATACACAACATACAAAAATGCACGGTTTATCTGTCGATCAGATGTGTGTGTGAAAGTTGCATATATTACTATAACAACAGTAGACTCTGGTGCATTGTGTTTCAGAAAAATCAGAGAAAAACACACACACACACACACACACACACACACACACACATCTCAGTCTCAGTTTGTTCTGTTTCTTCATGTCATTCCAGACGAACTGGATGATGATCAGATCAGATCTCTGTGTGGAGCACTGGCTGTTGTCAGACTCCTTGTGCAAACAAAAATCTCACATTCTTATTACACATCTTATTACAGTTAATGGCAAAAATAATGTTTGTAAATGTAAACTGATATTTCCTGCTGACACTACAGAAAAAGATAGAAATAGCTGACTTAAAACCATTTTTTTGGTGAAAATACTTGTGGCCTAAGACTTTTGCACAGTACTGTGTGTGTGTGTGTGTATAATATATAACAACTTTTGTTATATCAAGATCATGAGAAAAGTAAGTTGTGATAGCGAGAAAACAAAAAAAGAAAATAGCAATAATCAATACAATAATTATTTTTTAAAAATAACAATAATTCTATAAATAAGTCAGTATTTATAGAATTGAGCTTCCATTTTTTAAAATGAAAATCCCATTAGGTTTTTCATGGTCCAGAATTCTTATTACATTATCCGAATATAGGTGTGATGAAATCCAATTGTTTTTAAAAGCAACATAAATCATCATATAGATAATATTTTAGAATTCATTTTTCATATTCTAGAGGTGTTGACTCTTTTTATTTTGAAAGGTGTGATGATCAGTGGTTTTGAGTTTTTTCCTTCATCATTAAGGCCTGGATTAAAGTATGGATAGAGTTTGTCAGTGAAAGTCTGACCAGTGAAAGAGTAGATATGAGATCTGTGCCGTGCATCATAAAAAGAGACCAGACCCTCCTCATAATCCACAAACACTCCCACAATCTCAGGTTTCACTCTCAGAGAGAACATGACCACTGGATTATCAAAAACTATATAATGATTCTCATTCTTCACAATCACAACCCAGTATCCATCCTCAGGAGTCAGTGTGATCTCCCCCTTCCTGTTAATGGATTCTCTGGCCACTCCTAAATTCCACTGAGTTTTTCCTTTCACCTGCACCTCATAGTAAAATCTGCCTGAACTGAATCCCTCCTTTGCCAGAACACACAAACTGACATCAAATCTCTTTGGGTTTTCCAGGGCATCCTGCTCAATATCTCCATGACTGACATGTTTTCCATCATCAGACAGGATGAGATATGAATTCGCTGTAACAGGATCCAGAGTCACATCCACTAGATGAGAGATTAGACATTATCAATCAACTTCAGAACAAACATGTTCATATATATATATATATATATATATATATATATAAAATACAGACTATAAAATGTATTAAAGAAAATGATGTCAGTCACACTGTACCTGAAAACTTCAGTACACACTTCAACACTGTGGACACAGATAACAATATAAGATGATGAAATATAAGAAAATATAATTTAAGTCTATGAGACAAAAAATTTCCTATTTTTGAATGGTATTTTTATTAAAGGGGTCCATATGATGCGATTTCAAATTTTCCTTTCTCTTTGGAGTGTTACAAGCTGTTTGTGCATAGATAAGATCCCTGAAGTTGCAAGGACTAAAGTCTCAAAACCAAAGAGATATTCTTTATCAAATTTAAGCCTCTGCCACGCCCCCCATAAAACGGCTTGTTCAAACATGCCCCCAAATGTCTACGTCAAGATGTGGGGAGATTTTCATAACACCGCCCAAACATATACACAATGAAAGAAGGCAGAACTATTATTCTCGCTGTAGTATTGTTGCTGCCGTCGGCACCATGTCCTGGAGACGCTGTTTCATTGTGAAAGTGAAACAACTTTGTTTGGGCTTCCAAAAGAGGACACAACTAGAAATCAGTGGTTAAGTTGTATTTACAACACTGTTCCAGAACAGTACAATGCAAATATTTGAGTGTGTGCAGCACATTTTACGGAGGACTATTTCCTGAACTTGGAAGCTACAATGTTGGCTTGCACAAAGGCTGTTTCTATAAAGTGGGGCAATAGCAACTTTGAAAGGACAGTCTGACGCTTCTGACTCACAGCTTGTAAGTACATTTCTGCCACTGACGATTCAAATGCGAGTTTTGAGCTGTGTAGAGTAGTGCTTGTTGTTTGTCGTTTCGCCGATCACAAATGTAGACATGGTAATGTTTACGCGGCGCGATGCAACGCGACGCGTAAAAAGACAGTATAAGTCATTGTAATCAGTAATTATGTCCCCACTGGAAGCAACAAATGCCTCGTTTGTAATGGGTTTTATTGTTTTTGTGTGGTAGCACCATGAAACGCCATGACAATATGGTGAGGGGCGTAACATTTCCGTCTCATGCTTGAGGTATTCGGCTAATCACAACGCACTGGGTAGCTGGCCAATCAGAGAACGCCTCGCTTCTCAGAACGATGAGCTTTGTAAAAATCGACGCGTTTCAGAAAGGCGGGGCTTAGAGGAGCAACAATAATGTACAGTATGTGGAAAATGTGTTTTTTGAACTTTAAACCACATAAACACATTGCATTACACCAAATACACAAAATAATGTTCTTTTTAGTAACATCATATGACACCTTTAAAGCTCTAATATTTACAATTATTATTAAATCAGTAAAACTACAATCTTTGTTATTTGAGTCATAAACGGTCTAAATTATTCTTATAAGAAGGGAAAACTTCTTAGGCAGGTTACAGTACGTTTCCAGGCAGATTTCTGGTTATGTGTTTCTAATGTAATTCTTCTGAGTGAAGTTTGCATGTTGATAGTTAGGTCATGACTCATGTACCTGACATGTTATGATGAGGTGAAGTTTGGATAATACTTCACATAGACCATGTTAGTAAATTATTTTATCACACCAGTTTAATGCTAATATGTGTGAGTGTTTGATGAGTGTTTTCATTTTATGTTATGGTTATTTTAAAATGGTGTGATCCTTTACAAACTGAGACTAAATAATTGTCTGGTAATTACCATCATGACAAATGATTAAAACTGGATTCAAGTGGGAATATTTCTTGAGAAGATATATTTACTTAGTTACTGGCAAAAAATAAAATCTTTAACTGTATTTGACAATCACATACCAGTTTGACTGAGTTTTTTATTTAGTGTCTCACGAGTTTTCTTCACTAGAGTCAGAGCTCTATTCATAGGGAGCACATTCACATCAGAGTCGATACTGATCTCAGTCCAGTTCTTGTGTGGACGGCTGTATAGGGAAGAGAAAATCTACAGCAGGAAAGAGAAAGTTAACTCATTTTCCTAATATGAATTTATTAATGTTTCATCCTGTTCTGTATGATTTCTAAAGACTGGTGAGAAAAATAGTCAAACTAACCTTACCCTAATCCTGAAATGAATAAAAAACGTAAGGTTACTTGTGTAACACCAGTTCTCTGAAAATAGAGTGAGGTATCTCACTATGGGGAATGCCTCATGCGTGATAGACTACGGAAGCACCAATCACACCATGTCTGTCCACAGGGCAGACCAATCACAGCTCATGACCAGGATCCCACCCCCTTCCTATATATGCTGCTTTGATCCCTGAAATGGCATTCTAAGTATGCTCTTCCCCCCGTTATGCTAGAAGGGAAACTTGATTAGATACCTCACTCTGTTTTCTGAGAACCAGGGTTATGCGAGTAACATTCTCTTTCAAACAATCGCTCTGTATCTCACAATGGGAATGATTCAGCCAAATCCCGTAATGCATGCTTTCCAAAGGTGCAGAACAGACCCTATCAACTCCAGGAGGTTTATATGAAATTTGTGGAGCTGGGGCATCCAGCAATCATTTACCGATCTGCCTTGAAAGACAGCCCACCAGCCCATCAGGGATGCATCCGTTGTCACAAATTTTCTCAAAGGCATGCCACCCAATGGAGCCCCCATCTCTACATTGATGAAGAGCATCCAAGCATTCCCCTGATTCTCTCACTATGCACGAGGGGTGTCTGCGAGGACACAGATGTCTTGCAGCTACCCACAGCTGGAAATCACTCATTCTGAGCAAACTCAGCGAGACCACTGACAGCGATGAAGCCATCAGGCTCATAAGATGTTGTCCTAAATGACACCAGGTTTCTCATCCGAAGTCTACTCATAGACGTAGATATTTTTTCTCCTGAGATGGAATCAACCAGCTCTTGGCATAGTTGATTATGAGTCCCAGATTCGTTAGGTAAGACATGAGCATCTCTGTGTACTGCTCCATGTGCTCCCGTGACTGCGTACATATCAGATAATCATCTAGATAGGCAGATATCCTGAGACGCTTGTGTCTCAATGGTGATAGCACTGCGTGCACCTGCTGAATACGCTCAGAGCCAGGCTTAGTCTAAATGGAAGAGTAATAAATTTGTACACTTTGCTCTGAAAGGAAAATCTGAGATACTTTCTGTGCACAGGGTAAATGCTTATATGAAAGTAAGCATCCTTGAGATCAGCCACGGAAAGGCAGCTACCCCTGCAGATCGAGCGAGTGAGAGCTGTGAGTACTCTGAATTTGTACTTTATTAAGTGCTTGTTTAGAGCACACAGGTCCAATATCCGGTGTTACCCCCTTTCTTTCTTTGGAATTAGAAAATAACAGGAATAATAGCCTTTCTGAGTTTCCCCCACTGGAACTCGCTCTTTAGCTCTTTTCTCTAAAAGGGAGGCTATTTCTACTTCTAGCACCTGAGTCAAATCCCCTGTTGCTACAGATGCTTATTACCCCGTTGAAAGGAGGGGGTTTTACAGCAAACTGAAGCCTGTAACACTTGGTTACCGTCGCAAGGACCCAAGGATGCACAGAACACTTTCTCCAAGCCTCCTGAAATAATGGCAGTGGATTTCTTTGGCTCCATCTAGCGGACGGAGAGAAAACCATGCAGGATCTATCTAATCCGAATAAACCCTTAGAATCCACCGGAGCATCGAGAAAATCTAGTGGTGTGGTGCTTCCATAGTCTATCACGCTTGAGGCGTTTCCTGTAGTGAGATACCGAGCGATTGTTTGAAAGAGAACTATAGACACATTAAAAAATAAATAAATAAATAAAAATACTAAAACTTTAAAACTGCAATGAAAACAAATGAAAAAAAATCAACATGAAGAAAAATAATAATAAAAAAACTAATAGTATAATAGCATAATTATAATAAAACTAATAGTATCTGAATGATGCTAAAAGGGGGTAGGACCCTCAGATGGGGTAGGTCCTGAACCCCTGATTGAGACAGATGTTGACAGACCTGTAGGAGGTGCAGATGATCATCAGTGTGTGAGAGCTGCTCCAGCTCAGTGTTTCTCTTCTTCAGATCAGTGATTTCCTGCTGCAGCTCTTTAATGAGATCTTCAGCCTGTTTCTCTGCTGCTTTCTGCTGTTCCTCCATCATCTTCAGCAGCTCAGACTGACATCTCTCAATGGAGCAGATGAGATCAGTGAAGAGCTCAACACTGGCTGATTTCTCTTTCTCTGTGTTTCTCTGATAAATTTAGCAATTAGCAAATTAATTTATGTATTTACATTTATTTATAGGCACCATGAAATTTAAATGGGCAATTCTTATTTTTTATGGAATATTGCATATATTTATTAGATGATTTATCTGTGCACATCATTTCTTTAAACAAAATTAGAGGTATTTCGTATTGCTTGGCAGGAAAGTACCCTATCCTACAGAAAAGCATTAAAAACTGCTAGATCTGCTTACTTTATGTCTCTTTTAGAAGAAAACAAACACAACCCCAAGTATTTATTTAATACAGTGGCTAAATTAACAAAAAATATAACATCAGCAGGTGCAGACATTACCCAGCAGCACAGTAGTAATGACTTTATGAACTACTTTACTTCCAAGATCGAAACTATTAGAGATAAAATTGTAACCATGCAGCTGTCAGCCACAGTATCGCATCAGATCCCCTGAGGAACAATTCCACTCATTCTCTTCTATTAGAAATGAAGAATTGTATAAACTTATTAAATCATCTAAACCAACAACCTGTATGTTAGACCCCGTTCCATCTAAGCTCTAAAAGAGGTGCTTCCAGAAGTAATAGATCCTCTTCTGAATATTATTAACTCATCATTGTCATTAGGATATGTCCCAAAAACCTTCAAACTGGCTGTTATTAAGCCTCTCATTAAAAAAACACAACTTGACCCCAAAGAATTAATTAATTACAGACTGATCTCGAATCTCCCTTTTCTGTCAAAGATATTAGAAAAGGTAGTATCATCACAACTATGTTCCTTCTTAGAGAAAAATGATATATGTGAGGATTTCCAGTCAGGTTTTAGACCATATCATAGTACTGAGACTGCTCTCATTAGAGTTACAAACGACCTGCTTTTATCATCTGATCGTGGTTGTATCTCTCTATTAGTGCTACTGGATCTTAGCGCCGCGTTTGACACTATCGACCACAACATTCTTTTAAATAGACTAGAAAATTATGTTGGCATTAGAGGAAGTGCACTGGCATGGTTCAAATCGTACTTATCTGACCGCCATCAATTTGTGGCAGTAAATGAAGAGGTATCATACCAATCACAAGTGCAGTATGGAGTACCTCAAGGCTCAGTACTTGGCCCCTTACTTTTCACGCTTTACATGTTACCCTTGGGAGATATCATTAGGAAACATGGTGTTAGCTTTCACTGTTATGCTGATGATACTCAGCTCTATATTTCTTCGCGACCTGATGAAACTTACCAATTTGCAAAACTAACGGAATGTATAGTTAATATCAAAAACTGGATGACTAGCAATTTCTTACTGCTAAATTCTGAAAAAACAGAGGTGTTAATTATTGGACCAAAAACTTTTGCATGTAATAACCTAGATCACTGTCTAATACTTGACGGCTGGTCTGTAAATTCTTCGTCATCAGCTAGGAAACTAGGCGTACTTTTTGATAGCAATCTTTCCTTCGAAAAACATGTTTATAGCATTTGTAAAACTGCATTTTTTAATCTTAAAAATATATCTAAATTACAACCTATGCTCTCAATGTCAAATGCAGAAACATTAATTCATGCGTTCATGACCTCGAGGCTAGATTATTGTAATGATTTATTGCTCTGCACGTTTAATAAACAAACTCCAGATGGTCCAAAATGCAGCAGCTAGAGTTCTTACTAGAACCAGGAAGTATGACCATATTAGCCAGGTTCTGTCAACACTGCACTGGCTCCCTATTAAACATTGTATACATTTTAAGAACTTGCTAATTACCTATAAGGCCCTGAATGGTTTGGCACCACAGTACTTGAGCGAGCTCTTATCACATTATAGTCCTCTATGTCTGCTGCGATCTCAAAACTCTGGCCATTTGATAATACCTAGAATATCAAAATCAACTGCGGGCGGCAGATCCTTTTCCTATTTAGCGCCCAAACTCTAGAACAATCTACCTAACACTGTTCAGGAGGCAGACACACTCTGTCAGTTTAAATCTAGATTAAAGACCCTGGCTTACACATAATACACTATCGCATTTCTATAATTCAAATCCGTTAAAGTATTGTTAGGCTGCATTAATTAGGTCAACCGGAACCGGGAACACTTCCCATAACACCCGATGTACTTGTTACATTGTTAGAAGAATGGCATCTGCGCTAATATATTAGTCTGTTTCTTTCTTATTCCGAGGTCACCGTAGCCACCCAGATCCAGACTGTATCCAGATCAGATGGTCACTGCAGTCACCCGGATCCAGTCCGTATCCAGATCAGATGGTCACTGCAGTCACCCGGATCCAGTCCGTATCCAGATCAGATGGTGATATCAGCACCAAGAGATGACCTCTACAGCCCTGAACGTCAGCGGAGACCAGGACAACTAGATAGCCCCAGAGACTGATCCCCAGTGAAGACCCTGTCTCCTAGACAGCCATCAGGACAAGACCACAGGAACCAGATGAGTCCTTTGCACAATCTGATTCTGCTTTAGCCTAGATTTAAACTGCTGATTTTGTCTGGCCAGAGGAATGACACTATTTCGACAAACTATTTCCCCGTCTAAATACTGTAAAGCTGATATAAAGCCACCCAGCTTTATATCAAGCCGATGTAAAGCTGCTTTGACACAATTTGCATTGTTAAAAGCACTATACAAATAATATTGACTTTGACTTCGACTTTAAACTTATGTGCCTGTGTAATCTGTAATCAAAATAGCTTCCCCTCTCTCTTCTTCTCTTCCCTGATGACGTAAGTCTCTGTGAAAGGTTGGGACAACCTGTGACTGACATGAGATTGAAGCAATAGCAAACAACAATAATCCAGTGATCCATTCAATTCCCGATGGACCAAATTACATCCCACCCTACATTTTTCCTCGATCGAGAAGCCGTTTCACTCAGATACAGGTGCATCTCAATAAATTAGAATGTCGTGGAAAAGCTCATTTATTTCAGTAATTCAACTCAAATTGTGAAACTCGTGTATTAAATAAATTCAGTGCACACAGACTGAAGTAGTTTAAGTCTTTGGTTCTTTTAATTGTGACGATTTATGCTCACATTTAACAAAAACCCACCAATTCAACAAATTAGAATACTTCATAAGACCAATAAAAAATTTTTTTAGGGAATTGTTGGCCCTCTGGAAAGTATGTTCATTTACTCTATATGTACTCAATACTTAGTAGGGGTTCCTTTTGCTTTAATTCAGCGTGGCATGGAGGGGATCAGTTTGTGGCACTGCTCAGGTGTAATGGAAGCCCAGGTTGCTTTGATAGCGACCTTCAGGTCATCTGCATTGTTGGGTCTGGTGTCTCTCATCTTCCTCTTGACAATACCACATAGATTCTCTATGGGGTTCAGGTCAGGCAAGTTTGCTGGCCAATCAAGCACAGTAACACCATGGTCATTGAACCAGCTTTTGGTACATTTGGCAGTGTGGGCAGGTGCCAAGTCCTGCTGGAAAATGAAATCAGC
Source organism: Tor tambroides (assembly GCA_021397915.2). Classification (NCBI taxonomy): domain Eukaryota; kingdom Metazoa; phylum Chordata; class Actinopteri; order Cypriniformes; family Cyprinidae; genus Tor; species Tor tambroides. The sequence continues at coordinate 13,735 of JAFVLL020007473.1, forward strand.
ATCTCCAAAAGCTTGTCAGCAGAAGGAAGCATGAAGTGCTCTAAAATTTCCTGGTAGATGGCTGCGTTGACTGGACTTCAGAAAACACAGTGGGCCAACACCAGCAGATGACATGGCAGCCCAAATCATCACTGACTGTGGAAACTTCACACTAGACTTCAAGCAGCTTGGATTCTGTGCCTCTCCACTCTTCCTCCAGACTCTGGGACTTTGATTTCCAAATGAAATGCAAAATTTACTTTCATCTGAAAAGAGGACTTTAGACCACTGACAAACAGTCCAGTTCTTTTTCTCCACAGTCCACGTAAGACGCTTCTGACGTTGTCTCCGGTTCAGAAATGGCTTGGTAGCGAGCGTGGTGACTCTTCATGCACTGACTCCAGCTTCAGTCCACTCCTTGTGAAGCTCACAAGTCTTTGAATCAGCTTTGCTTGACAGTATTCTCAAGCTTGCAGTCATCCCTGTTGCTTGTGCACCTTTTCCTACCCAAATTCGTCAACTTTGTATTTAATATGCTTTGATACAGCACTCTGTGAACAGCCACCCCTTTCAGTAATGACCCTCTGTGACTTACCCTCTTTGTGGAGGGCTTCAATGATTGTCTTCTGGACCATTGCCAAGTCAGCAGTGTTCCCCATTATTGTGGTTTCAAAGAACAAGAGATACCCGGAATTTATACTGTAGGGATGGTCATTAATTGAAACTCAAATGTAAATATTCTAATATTTTGAGATACTGATGTTTGACTTTCATGAGCTGTAAGCTCTAATCATCAAAATTAAAACAAAAAAACTTGAAATGTTTTACTTTATATGCAATGAATCTAAAATATATGAAAGTTTAACTTTTTGAAATAACTTACAAGAAAAAATGAACTTTTTCACGACATTCTAATTTGAGATGCACCTGTATGTCACAATAGGGAGGAAGAAAATCGCAACTTCCATTTCATGCCGACTTTAAAGATATAGTTCAATCAAAAAATAAATTTCTCATCATCTGATCTCATATTAGTTGAAAAAAAGAGTTAAAACATTTAATTCACCTTTATGTATTCCCATATTATGAAGCTTAACATGATCATAATTCAAGCTCTAACCTTTCTCAGCTCTACTGAGTGCTGGATCTCTTGAATCTTCTCCATTCTGTTCTGGATCATCTCCTGCACGTCTGTGTGTGTCTGAGCCAGCTGATTCAACATGCAGAGAAAAACACACATTTATCTCTGAATTTAACTTTCCATGTTCTGACAGTTTTCAGGGTAAAGCTGCGGTTAGACTAGATTTTGAGCATGGGAAATTCCTTCGGAAGCTGCAACGGTTGTGTTATGACGTCACACTCTGCAGCATCTTTTTAAAAACTTCACTTCAACACATAACAAGAGCTGGGTAATAACTAATTACATGTAATCTGAATTATCAGATTCCAAAAATCTGTCAGGGATTGTTTTGGGTTTTGTTGGTGTTCATGTCTTTTGCATTGTATTCATGCTTTTAGTTTAGTTTCCTGGTTTGGCATGTGTTCCTTGCCCCTCATGTGATTTTCATGTGCTACCCTTGTCTGTGTGTTATGTTCTGATTGGTTCTTTGGTTCATGTGTCATGTTCTCATAAGGCTTGATAACAGAATCTGTCATCAAAGAATCTGAACAATGAGAATAAAGTGTGTCGTCATCAAGGCTCTCGCAGCCGAATTTGAGCAACTGGAGCGCCTTACCTAGGCGGCTGATCTCATTTTGCTCTCACCATACTTTGATCGCATATGTGAACATAAGGCGGCTGCAACGCCGATCAAAGTTGGACAGATGTTCTAACCAGAATGCATTGCTTTTGTCAGGCGGCAGCCGATCTTTGCGGTGCCGCATGAAGTCGAACAAGCCTATTGGTTGTAGCATTTGAACCAATCAGACACACAATTTTGCATTTGATTTAACAAATCAATTAGTTATTTCTTTAACAAATGGTCACAGACCCCCCCACCCAATACACATACTGGGTGCTGGTATGTCTGTCAATGACTCCAGGCCCCTGGTTACCATGGCAACCAGGAGACTTCTGCCAGGCCAGATAAACTTTACGACCTAATGGCATGTGGAGAGTCCTCGCTCTCACTACACTTTCCATAGGAAAGACACATAATACACCATAAAAATGGACTCTTCTCTAATTAATTCATAGAAAACCTTTCTGTGAATGGACATACATATCCTTCAGGTCATTGTGTATATTATTATTCTTCTTGTATATGTTCTTGTGTATTGTATCCTGTTTTATGCATGCTTATAATAGATCACTAGTTAATATCACTTTAACTGTATCATGTTTGGTCTCTATCAATTCGTCTTCAGATGACCTAATTGAGAGTGTATATTATTTGTCACTACCTATGCAACATACAAGTGTTCTAGGAATCTTTAATAGTTTTATATCAACTTCCAATCCAGTTCCATGCAAATTACCATGCCCAGAGACAAAGAGTCATAAAACTTTCCTTCAAAAAGTCCAGGACTCCAATTGGCTCTTTGACATCCAAGAGGTGTGACCCCCATAGCAGATAAAGCATCTCAGGTAAGTGACGCCCCAGGCAGTCTGCAGATCTTTAGATTCTGAGAAGATGAGGATGTGAGCTAGAACTTTTCTGGACCCTTAAGTTTTTGTGCCAGGCCTTGCGGCCTTGTCTTTCCATTCAACCAAAGATCCTTGGATCTCAGCAGATCTCTTTCTTAGCTCTTTTTCACTTTCTACCTGGGAAGAAACTCCCATTCACCATCGAGTCATCTTCCATCTTTGGAATTCATCACTCTTCAGCCCGGAAGTACGGGATCACGAGTCCAAAACCTTGAAACCATCAAGACTTTCATCCGAGACTGCATCTGGACACTCGTCAACAGCAAAGGCAATGCAAGTATCGTACATTTATCTAAACAAAACAGAGGTTTAGTATAAGCTATAGACCCCGTTATAAACGGCGCTGATGGTTTTACTCAGGTGGTTAACTGACTCTTTTCATAGCTAAATTCTCTGGTTTCCTGATGGTTTCATCCATCAACTCTCATTTGCCCTTTCCCCATGTATGAGTGATTGTATATTTGTTTGTTAGTCTAGTTTGTGTTAGTGTTTAGTTAATAAAACTCTTGTGCACAAATTACATGATTTCTGATTCTGTCTTGCAAATTAATGTCCCTTTATGATTTTTGATCCTTACTACATGCTCTAATGCATTAATACTTAGGAAAGTATTTTCTGTGGCCAAGAAAATATCCTTTCTTAGAGTTGATATGAACTTAATGTTCGCTGGACGAACAGATTAGTTGATGGCAATTTAATTCTGCGACAGTTATTACTGTCAGCCGATATAAATAATTGTAATTGATCATAATTAATTGTAATTATTTATATACAATTCCCTTTTAAGCAAATTTGCTACATGGTTGTCCTAGTTATGTGTCTTGTTCCTCATTGGTTAGATTGTGTCATGTGACCCTCTTTGTTTGGTATTTATAGCCTCATGTTGCCATTGTCTCTCGTCGTGTAGTGATGTTGTAACCTGCTGTCGGTTAGTCTAGTCTGTTCCTGCCAAGTCAAGTCTGTTCAAGTCAAGTCTTGATTTGGATTGTTTTTATTTTGGATTACTTTTGTAAATAAACTGCACTTGGGTTCACTACGCTCGCCTCCAGTGGACTATTCGTTACAAAATCAAGTACTCATAATTAGAGTATGTTACATTTTATGCTCATGATCAGATTACAGTTACTTTTTAATGCATTACATTATACAATGGCATTAAATCATTCATAATTTATTGATTCTGCCTAATTCTTTTTTCTCTTTTAAATTTTACATTTTCTTCTCTTAAAAGCCTAACTGGTATGTGTCATACCAGTTAGTTTTGACTATATTAATGATATTGAATGGGCATGTAAAAGTCATGTAAATAATTTTGGAAACCATGGTTCTGAATTTGGGTGAAAAAAGCACCTCTCAAGTAATTAGGCCATGTATGAAACAAATAATTATGCAAGTTACTGAACACTGGTGATGTGTAGCTGTGAAACATGACATCTTATATTCAGTGACTTTTAGTAACTGTTAATTCTGGAAATCTGGACAAAAGTATTTAAAAACTGGACTTTGGGTGTGTAATTTTATTGTTGTTTTCGTGTTTATTAATGTTTGTTCATGTAATGCGGGGATTCCCAAACATTTTTGTCAGCCAAACCCCTTTGACATGAAATATTTACTTTAAATATCTGAATGAATGTATAAAGACATTTGCATGTTTACAGTTTGGTGTCGCTTAATGGTCACATTGACATGCATGACATTTTTAGTGTTTAAATAATTTATTTAACATTTTTATGATTTAATTGATTATTAGCTTTTTATCAATTCACAAACCCACTGCATTCTTACATTTGGGAAACCCTGGTTTAAAGGTGCAGTGTGTAATATTTAGGAGGGCCTACTGACAGAAATACAATATAATATACATAACTATGTTTTCAGAGGTGTATAAAGATCTTACATAATGAACCATTATGTTTTTATTAACTTAGAATGAGCAGTTTATATCTACATACACCACGGTCCCGTTACATGGAAGTTGCCACCATGTTTGTACAGTAGCCCTTAAGGGACAAAAAGAATGTTTCCTCACTATGTTGTTCTTGCAAATAAAACACTGACACGATGATGAACAAGTAACAATAATATTTGCAATAACATATCAATTTATTGAATAACTAAGTAAATATAGTTCATTAATTTACCTTTGTATAGAAACCTCATTGCTGGTTATCTCTGCTGTCGCAGACTACGACATCTTAGTCCTGTATCGGCCACCGTAGCTTCCCTAAAGGGAGGGGTGAGCGGGGGACTGAGCCGTTGGTTGCAATTCGCAGCCTCACCGCTAGATGACACACAAATTTACACACTGCACCTTTAATGCAATGTTTAATGGATTTTATGATGTTGATGTTTAAAAAAAACTTTCTCTTTGCTTTTTTATGTAAATATAGTATGTTTAATGGTATGTATAAAACAAATAAAAAGTCATCTAAAAGTAACCTAAAAAGTAGTCAGAAAGCATTACTTAAAATGCGTAACCTAGATTAAGTTACTAACTACAGTTCCCTTTCTGTCGTTCACTCCAAAGTTGTGTCGAGTGTACGACACTAGGGGTCACTCTTGGGAGCCCAAACACCAATGAAATTGGGTGTGCAGAATTTGCATGGCTGGCCACGCCCCGGATATAAATAGGCCAGTGTGGCATCTGCTCACTCGTTCTGTTTTTCGGAGCCGAACGCAGCATCTCTCACGGAGAAGTTGCAATCATTCACCTCTCGAGTCCTCATCGTTGGATCTAAAGCACGGCCAGCAGTCTCTCCATTCTCATACACAGATAAGTGTTGTGAGAGTACCCCTGGGTGCTTCAGTGGCGAACTCTAGAAGAGCAAATTTCCTCTAAAAGAGCAATTTCTCTGAAAGAGCTACACGGGTGGAATTGTATGTTCATCATGCCTTTCCGTCCATGTGTTTCTGGTTGTGGTTGGCATGTCTCGAAAGACGGCCGGCATGAGTGCTGTATTCAGTGTTTGGGCCGTGCTCACGCTGAGGCAGCGCTCGTGGATGGTTCGTGCCCCGCTTGCAAGGCACTTCCCATCGGCACGGCACTCCGCCCGAAGGTCCCTCTGAGATGTAGTATCGGATCTGTGCTCTCCTTCCTCCAAGGAGGCCTGGACAGGCACCTGTCTGCTTCTACACTTAAGGTGTACGTAGCCGCAATCGCGGCTAACCACTACACCATGGGAGGCAGATCGGTGGGGAAGCACGATCTAGTTATCAGGTTCCTCAGAGGCGCCTGGAGGTTGAACCCTCCGAGGCCACGTCTCATTCCCTCTTGGGATCTCACTGTGGTCTTCCAGGCCTTACAGAGAGATCTGTTTGAGCCCCTTCAGTCAGTTGAGTTCAGTGCCCTCTCTATGAAGACGGCCCTCCTGACTGCACTCACTTCTGTCAAGAGGGTGGGGGATCTCCAAGCCCTCTCCATTAACGAATCATGCCTGGAGTTTGTGCCAGCAGACTCTCACGTTGTCCTGAGACCTCGGCCTGGATATGTGCCCAAGCGTCCCACCACTCCTTTCAGGGACAAGGTGCAAGCTATCCCCTTCCAGGAAGAGGACCCTGACCTGTCTCTGTTGTGCCCAGTGCGAGCCCTACGCACATACCTAGATCACACTCAGAGTTTCAGACGTTCTGAACAGCTCTTTATCTGCTTTGGAGGACAGCAGAAGGGGAGTGCTGTCTCCAGACAAAGGATCTCTCACTAAATTGCGAAATCGATCCTAACAGCCTATCAGGCCAGAGGCCTACCCTGCCCACTGGGAGTGAGGGATCGCTCTACCAGGGGCATGGCTGCATCAGCTGCTCTGGCGAACGGGGCCTGTCTAGCAGATATCTGTAGAGCTGCAGGTTGGGTTATGCCTAATACATTTGCTAGATTTTACAATCTACAAATGGAACCAGATTCTTCTAGAGTTCTGAATGTCAGTTCTGTGACACTTGTATTGGGTTAGTGCTCCACATGTAGTGGCACCTCTCAAAGGCCCCATGTGTGTATTTTTCACTGTATTGCCCTGAGGCTCAGTGTTCCCCTAGACAGACATTCTGTTCTGGGTTTTGGTAGGTCTCCCCTTACGCGGAGCCCACCCCAGTACCTTCCCTATGTGGTTCTTCCTCTGTAAGTCCATAGGTGGATCTTCACAAGTTACCTCCCCATTGGGTAGGATGTGATCTCCGTAGTGCCTTTTTCCCTAAGGAGAATAGTCACTGTCCCAATGTTGCTACCAAGACTTTTCAGCTTTTATATTTTCGTGAGTATTACTAAATGGGAGAAGGCTCTGGCTGAGGGGACCTCTGCCTCTATGGCGGATCTCCTGGATGTTGGAGAGCGAGGTCTTAAGTCTTGGGCGTTGCAAGGTTACGAGGAGGAGAGGTGCATTTGGTTGTGACACATTGGCTTGTCAAAATCTGCGCCCCCATGGACTCGTGACGCAGTTGTGGCGTTTAGTTTAGGGACCCCTAGTGTCGTACACTCGACACAATGTCGGAGTGAATGACAGAAAGGGAACATCTCGGTTGCGTATGGTAAACCTTGTTCCCTGATGGAGGGAACGAAGACGTTGTGTCCTTCATGTCACAACTCCGAATTGCCTCTGAGTGGGTTGAGACGCTTCTCGACTCCTCAGAACAGAACAAGTGATCAGATACCACGATGGCCTATTTATACCCGGATGTCTGGGGCATGGCCACCCATGTAAATTCTGCACACCCAATTTCATTGGGCTTTTCTCAAAGATGTCAGAGGTGTTTGGGCTCCCAATAGCGACCCCTAGTGTCGTACACTCGACACAACCTCTCCATTCCCTCCATCATGGAATGAGGGTTACCATAAGTAACCGAGACGATTTCATCATGTACTCTGTAATCAGTAACTGACTACAGAGTAAGTAATCTACCCAGTTCAAATAATAATAAATTCAAAAGGTAAAAACATACAATCTATTCCCCATTTTCTTGAAGCACTGCAGTTTAAATTATTTTCTCTTAATTTGGCTTCAAGATCATGCCTTGATGTATCGATCTTCTATTGGTCACATGGTTTCATGTGATATTCAATGCACAGGTCAAAGTTCACCAAACTTGAACTTTGGAATGCATTGAAATGCAAAACAACTTTGCAGGAGCTTGCGTTTCGTAAAAGTGTAGTGTGACCGACCCTTAACATGAAAAAGGGACGAGCTCTTCAACATGTCAACACAGAGAAAAGAAAACTGCATTGCATGGGTGTTTATAGTGTTTTGTTTATATCTCTTGCCTTCTTCTCCTGACTTTCCTCCTCTATAGGAACAGTGTTGTGAGTCCTGTGGTCTCCTTCAGTGCAGAACAGACACACACACGTCTGATCATCTCTGCAGAACAGCTCCAGAGGTCTCTGGTGTTTCTGGCATATATAATCCTCCAGATTTTCCACAGCATTGATCAGTTTGTGTTTCTTTAGTCGTGGGACTCTGTGATGAGGCTCCAGGTGAGTCTCACAGTAAGAGCTTTGACACATCAGACAGGACTTAACAGCTTTCTGCTTTCTTTCATCACAGATGTCACAGAACACCTCAGATGTTCCTCGATTGAGATTCTCCTTCAAGTGTTGTGCAAAACTCTCAGCGTTGTGTCCAGGGCCGCTGCTATTGTTTCTGGGCCCCCTGAGTAGCGTATTGACTTGGGACCTCTGTAGATTTCGCTTTCGGGGGAGTGGAAGCAGGGGTTGGTCTGTCTCCCTCAGTAGAGGTTGCTTTCCGGGGTCCCCCTCTCTGAACAGGGCCCTTTGAATCATCCTAATCTTTCCCTCCATTACGGTGCCACTGGTTGTATTAATCTCAAGGTCAGGTCTTCTGCTGAAAGTTTCTTTACAATTTGGACAGCAGCAGGTCAGTGTGTTTGTCCAGCACTTGTTCAGGCAGGTTCTGCAGAAGTTGTGTCCACATGGAGTGGTGACTTGATCAGTGAACACATCCAGACAGATGGAGCACTGGAGCTCCTCATTTAGTTTATCACTGGAGGATGACATGACTGAAAAGATACGTAATGTCATTATATAATCTTCATTGCTGAACAGAGCAGATTTGATAAATCTAATGTGCACTGACTAATTAAGTTCATGTGCAAAAATTGATATTGCATGTTAAAAATTATTCTAACTAAAATTATGAACCACTGTTTATGTCAAAACAGCCATAAAGCAATACATGAAAGCAGTTTCTGGCAGGACATTAGAGCAGAGTTGATGAATGTCGAAACCTGCTTACACCACTAAAACCTCATTCAGCTATAAGCTCCGCCCCTGTCTGAGACTGCTGGTCTGGCGCTTCAGTCTATGTGGCACTGCAATAGACATTGTTGGCTGGTAGAAAAAATTTAATAAACTAAATATTTCACTTTTATCTGTAACAACATTGTAATTCTATCATGAAAATGTATTATTTTATTTATGAAAGACAACACAGTAAACAGGGGTGTAAGTGTAATATTTTAAACTAACTCACTAAATACCTGTCATTTTTGTTTAATGAAGTTATGATTTTCACTGGCCTTTTTTAAATTCTGTCTGCAGTTCAAGTACCTGTTTCCTGTTTCTGCACCCTTTGACAGCACACATCAAACTTTGCTTTACAGCCAAATAAATGACATTTTTTAACATACTTTCTGATACTGCGTCATGCTATTAAACTACTGAACTAGTTCTTTTATTCCCATCACTTACCTGTGAGTTAGTATCAGGTCTGATTGTTAATTTCAGTTTCTGAATAGAAGTGTTGTTTGAAAATCTTCCTGTTCATCTGTTTCATTTTACATTTGCTGCAGTCTTTTATTCACTTGACAAGATGTCATATAGTAGCTCCACCTATAATCTTGAATATGGAACAGATTCTTATTCATCTCTGCTGAGTGTGTAAACCTAAACAGTGCGAGAAACTTTTAGAATGTATGTGCCATTTTAAGTTCATTAATTTTTTGACGACAGTGGTGGCAAATATCAAGTTGCTGATTCAGATTCAGTTTGATTAATTGGTTCTTACAATTTCTACCTCACTAGTTTTGCTTCAGGATATGATTATATGAAGTGGTTAACTAACATAGAACCAAACTTATTTTATGAATAAAACTGCTATTTTTAGATGATTATTTTGTCATATCTAAAAATTTTCTTAATTTTTTTTATACAGTCTGCCAACAGTTTTTATTTATTTATTTTTTTAAGTCACTGTGATTCTGTGTTTTTCTGGAGCTGGAGAAGGTTTGGTTGTGTGTAACTGATGGGAAGGATTCAGTCTGGAGCGTCAGAAATCCTGAGACACACAAGACTCAGAGCTCAGCCTCACTTTACTCTGTTCCACTGACGCTCAGGAGAGTGTGTGTGAGACAGTCATGGATCCAGCCATCAATCCTCCACAGAGTCTCTGGGTTCAGACTGTAACGCTGGAGAACAGCTGATGCTGCAGACGCCACTGAAGATGTGCTCAATCAAACTGCTGGACTGCAGGAAGATGATGAAGATGAAGAGAGAAAACACAGCTGAGGAACAACAGAGCCATGAAGATAATACTATTTTTATCCAATCAGGTAATTTTCTTCCTTTTAGTGTTTTTATCTTTTCAGTAACTGATACAAGAATAATGCTTTCAAAACACTCGAGTTGCTTTAAAGTCACTTGCTCTATTGCTAAGCTATACATTATCAAAAACTGTGTTTTTCACTATTCATCAACAAAGGCTCTTTATGCACAGGCCACAGACCCGACTAATCATTAATGAAATTAATTGTTGACTTTTTATTAGAAACTGCAGCCAAATATTATTTTTATTAAGTCACAACAGTTCTGAATGGCTAAACTATTCAATTTCATAATTTGTGAATTTTATTTGATGCTTAATGTCTATTGATATAAAATGATCAAATTCACACAAGTCAGTGCTGTAAACTGCATTTAGAATGGTCCTAAAATGGCCAGTCATTTTGGCTCCAAGCCGACTTTGTATCTGTCCCTGACTGATACCGACATGAGCGTTGAGTAGCGGCAGGAAATGTATGTGGGGGGAGTGAATTTACAGCTCTCTCTTCCACCTTAAATACCCACGACTGAGGTGCCCTTGAGCAAGGCACTAAACTTGCTCCACACTGCATGTTGAGAGAGAAGCACCCACACACGTGTGCTTGTTGCATCATTGTAAAAAACGCATTTTATTATTAGAATAATACATTCAAAAATAATGTAAAATACTGGTAAATAAAATGCAACATTAACAAACACTATTAATATGTATGCATAAGTAGCATAAAGTAGCATTTATGCCTAAGTAGCATAAAATAAAAATACATAGTAGCCTATATTTTAAAAAAATAATAGCCTATAGTGCCATTCATTACTAATAACATTTATTTTAAGCATCAAGCCAAACAAATTTGAATCAAAAGTGAAACTGTACTGATGTTGGGCTACGTAGCAATATTTTGCGCAAGACTTAGGCTATGCCGCAATACTTTGCGCAAGAGTTGTGCCTGTGAACGTCTTAACCTCAGTCAATTCATTGTACAGAAAGTGAAAGTGGCCCGTATAGCGAAAAACAATGTATTTCGCGTTAAACCGATTGTTTTTTAAAATCGATGCATGAAATAAAGCTGCTCTTAATTTTCATTGATGACTGCAGTGTTAATAATTATAGGTCTATAACTCATTGTAGGCCTATAATATTGCGCTATGAAATTATTGTGGGGCAAGTTAATTTTAAGTTAATGATAAAAGTTACCTAATAATAATAATAGGCCTAATAATAAGAATGTAAAACGTAATAGGCCTACATTAATTGGAAATGCTAAATCCTCTTAATTTTGACAATATCTCTGTCTTTCGTCATCACGTGATACAACACAACTCAACGTTCGGGGCCCTGCACAGTGCGTGCCATCCACTACAGCTCTGATGCTATAGCAAATTATTTATTAATTATAGGTCATGGACCACCGCTGCTCTAGAGGAAGCTGTGGTGCGAATATATGACTTTCAGTTTTATTTTTATTAGTATTTTATAAAAAATATTTTATAAATCTTCATAGCCTCGTTATATTAATGATCAATTTTTTTTTTTTTTTGGTTTGGTGTGCAGATTTCTATTTTGGTTTTGATGTACAAATTTAAATCCTTTAACAGCACAATAGCACTCGTATAGTTAGTTTGTCCAGTTTTCATGTTTCATATTTCAGGGCAATTTGATTTCAGAGAAGATGTGTTCATTTCAGTTGACAGGTGTGATGATCAGTGGCTTTGAGTTTCTGCCTTCATTATTATGGCCTGGGCTAAAATATGGATAGAGTTTCTCAATGAAAGTCTGACCAGTGAATGAGTAGATATGAGAGCCGGACTCCACATCATAAAAAGAGACCAGACCCTCCTCATAATCCACAAACACTCCCACAATCTCAGGTTTCACTTTCAGAGAGAAAGAGACAGGTGGATTATCACAAACTATATATTCATTCTCGTTCCTCAGAATCAAAGTACAGAATCCGTCCTCAGGAGTCAGTGTGATCGTCTCCTTCCAGTTAATGGATTCTCTGGCCACTCCTAAACTCCACTCAGTCTTTCCCTTCACCTGCACCTCATAGTAAAATCTCCCTGAACTGAATCCCTGCTTTGCCAGAACACAAGAACAGACGTCAAATCTCTTTGGGTTTTCTGGGACATCCTGCTCAATATCTCCATCACTAACTTGTTTTCCATCATCAGACAGAATGAGATATGGATTCGCTGTATCAGGATCCAGAGTCACATTCACTGACAGAAAACATATGTTCATATGTATATAATGCAGATAATTAAATTATTGTAAGTGTATATAAGGTATTAAATGGTGTCAGTCACACTGTACCTGCAAACTTCTGCACACACTTCAACCCTGTGGATACAGATGACAATAAGAGATGATGGATCATTTATAAAATTGATTCCAGGTTAACTTTGAATTTATCTCAGTTGGCAGCACTAGTAGAATTTTGATGTGCATCATCTAGCAGTTTATAAAACAAAATTCAGAATGTGTTTACAGTAAGTACACTTAAAATCTAAGGGACAATCATGCAAGATAGATTAAAAGCAGAATTATGAAGCTTGCATTTTTATACAATATTCTATATGTGTTCCTGATAATACTACTTTAACCAGTTATGTTATGTAAGTTTGGATAGAGCTTCACATAAGAAATCCATTCACTGTTTTTGATATTCACATACCAGATTGACATAATTTTTTTTATTTAAAGTGCCATTTAGAGTTTTCTCCAGTTGAATCATAACATTCTTGAGAGAGTACACATTCACATCAGTCAATACTGATCTCAGTCCATTTTTTGGTGTGTAGACTACTGTACAGGGTTAAGTACATCTACAGCAGGAGAGAGAAGATTATTAAATGTTATGCATTCATTTATACTATTTTTTTTTTTATGTTAATTTTTTTTCCAATTTGATATTATCACTGTTTCATTCTGTATTGCACAAATGAAGCATGGTAGAAATGGACATAACCTTTGTGGCTTACTATGCAGCAATATTCTGCATTCTCAGTGATGAGGCAGATTTTGACAGACCTGTAGGAGGTGCAGATGATCATCAGTGTGTGAGAGCTGCTCCAGCTCAGTGTTTCTCTTCTTCAGATCA
>JAFVLL020007474.1:0-36863 GCA_021397915.2 Tor tambroides
GAGGTAAGAAGTCACAATGACCTTTTTTTATTTATTTTGTATTCTTTGGCAGAAATAAGCTTCCACAGGGATTCCCTGGTGACCTGCCTAAGTGTTTTTGGTATTGGTATTTTCAGGCTGTTTAAGTGAGGCTGAAGGCGCTGAGAGCTGAATGTGCGTCACTCACTGAGTCCTGTGATGGAGTGCTGGTGGTCATGTGGGGGCAGCTGGAGAACAGAGTCCTCTGATTGGCTGTCTGGGTGGAAAGACAGCTTGTATCCCTGGAGGACAGCATCACTGGGAGCCGGATGCCAGCGGACCGTCACTGAGGTGCAGTTCAGAGGTTCAAGCTCAAGGTTTGGGGCGGGAGGCACTGAGGGCACAAACAGACACATTACATCAACTACTGCACAGATTACAGAGTAAATATACACCTGTATGTTTTCTGTAGAAAAATTGTCGGCCAGGTAAAAATGGCTAGTAATAGTGATGCTTACTTGACTTTCAAACATCACTAATAAAACAGCACTGCTACAACCCCACATCATACATTTAAGGCAAAAATAGTGCATTTAACATTCATAACATGACTTATTTTTGAGTGAAACTGAAAGTGAAATTGTGGATGTTACGATATAAAATTAAATAACTTATATTAAATATTAAATTATATTAATATTAAAGCTAAATCTAATTTTCCCTGTCCAGATGACCTTGATTTCATCAGCAGAAAAAGAAGAAAAAAAAAAGTTAACAAAATTATGTATAAATTTTTATAACTTGTATATATTTTTTTGAGTAACTTTTGTTTAAAATAACTTTTCCAATACATTTTAAATCCATTTTAATTTCTTACTTTTTGCTATTTTATCACTATGAACCTTTTATGAATATTAGTAAACCATCTGAATAACCATTTGTATGAAATGTGCTATAAATAAATAACATTGCATATTAAATAAACTTGCCTTTTCATGCATTGATGAATCATGCACAACAAAAACATACATTTAATAAATAAATAAATAAATGAAGCTTTAAATGCTACTGCTACATTGTAGATTTTAAGTTGTAATATTAATTGTTAAATTAAATTATATTAATATTAAAGTTAAATCCAATTTTCCCTGCCCAGATGACCTTGATTTTATCAGCAAAATATGTTTACAAAATTATATTAAAAAAAATTTTAAATACTTTTGTTTAGAATAACTTTTTCAATACATTTTAAATTCATGATTTCTCATTTTTGCTATTTTTATTTGTTTTGAACCTGTTATGATTATTTAGTAAACCAATTTGAATTACCATTAGCATGAATTGTGCTACAAATAAATAAAAACATTATATAATAAATAAATACATTTGCTTTGCCTTAAGTCATGCAAAACAAAAACCACAAATTTATTAAGAAATTTTTTTTTTAAATAAAGCTTTAAATGCAAATGAGCACTTTACAGAATTTACACCTTCACAATGCAATATTTTTCTGTAAATTTGCTTTAAATCAATGTGGAATCAGTGTTTTTCAGCAATGTGATAGTTATTCGTTGTCCTTCTTTCATCAGTGAGCAGATCATGTTCAGCAGATCTGTCAACATATGCAACACCATATTTCCATCGGTAGCAGCAATTCCCAGGTTTCCTACTTAAAGAATAAAACATTACAGTTCAGTGAGAGACACATCCAATTTACTTTCTGCACACAGTTCTGCTACACTATCTTGAGCCAATAAATAAAGTGAGGAACAGATTTATCACTCTGTGTCTGGAGTGGGAAAACATGTAGGATCTGAATCAATAAACTAACAACGCTTACAGTCAAGGATAAATAATTAACATCAATGTCAACACAGCATCACAACCAGTGACATTCCACCATTGAAGTCAGTTTTAATTATTAAGGCTTTGATGAGTTCATTATAAGATCCTTCCAACCACACAAACTCAAAATTCTTTCCTATAACACTCATATTCAATTCCAAAGCTTTCTGCTTACAACCAGTCAAGTTCATGATGAGTTTGCGTAAATGGAAATCTCTCTCAGTCCGTCTAACTAAACATAACAAAGATCTGGTAGAGCAAATATCCAGCAGAAAAGGCTGAAAGAGAAAATAA
This sequence comes from Tor tambroides, assembly GCA_021397915.2. NCBI lineage: Eukaryota > Metazoa > Chordata > Actinopteri > Cypriniformes > Cyprinidae > Tor > Tor tambroides. Next base: position 2,098 of record JAFVLL020007474.1, read on the forward strand.
AGGCCATTTCGGATACCCATCACCTGAAACAATCTATTCTATAGGCTGCCTAGAGCAATCTCTTTATGACCCGAAACTGAGCCGTCTCTCAGCTCCTAACTGACAGCTGGGGTCAAGGGTCATCGAGTAACAAACGAAATGCCGGAACAAAGCAAAGTCCTGAAAGCCAAATGCATCTGTCACCGTCTGAGCTGCCCACTTCAGTGGCTTACAGAGATTATCAGACCTTTTCTGAAAGCAGCGTTAAATAAAACTCAATTTCATCTCAAGAAAATGAGAGTGGTGAGTTGTCCATGCAGAACTCATCCAGCCAGAATGCCAAAAAGTTGTGGCTGGTTGCTAGGATGTGGCTATACAGTCTAGATGGTTACGTACACTATATTGCCAAAAGTATTGGGTCGCCCCTTCTAATGAACAGATTTGACTACTTTAGTAATTTCTAGGAGTACAAATCTTAATGTTAAAGCATATAATGATATTCTAGGAAATTGTGTGCTTCTAATATTACAGCAACAGTTTGGACAGGACCCTTTTCTATTCTAACATGACAATGCCTCTGTGTATAAGACAAGGTTCAAAAAGAAAATTATTGATTCAGTCAGTGTGGAAGAACTTGACTAGTCTGCATAAAACCAAGTCTTAATCCTAGTTGAACACCTCTGGTGTGACTGTAAATGCAGAGCTTGAGCCAAAAACTCATCAACAAACTCCAATGACTTGTACATATGGGTACAGTCATTTTAGACACTTCCAAAACTGTTGCAACAGAGATGGAAATACAATTTTTAAATACATGAATGATGTTCCCATTGTTGTTGCCACAGATTTGGAAGTGCATTTTTCTGTTCTAAAGAAGGGGGTGTCCCAATACTTTTGTCTATATAGTGTATGTACAAGTCATTGGTGTTTGGTGATGAGTTTTTGGCTCAAGGTCTGCATTTACAGTCACACCAGAGCCAGTGTTCAGCTGGGATTAGGACTTGGTTTTATGCAGACCAGTCAAGTTCTTCCACACTGACTCAATCAATCATTTTCTTTTTGAACCTTGTCTTATACACAGAGGCATTGTCATGTTAGAATAGAAAAGGGTCCTGTCCAAACTGTTGCTATAATATTAGAAGCACACAATTTCCTAGAATATCATTATATGCTTTAACATTAAGATTTGTACTCATAGAAATTACTAAAGTAGTCAAACCTGTTCATTAGAAGGGGACGACCCAATACTTTTGGCAATATAGTGTATGTTACATTTTTTAAAATAAAAGGTTCTTTATTGGCATTGACGGTTCCATGAAGAACTTTTAATAATCTATGGAACCTTTTCATTCCACCAAAAGGTTCTTTATAGTGCAAAAGGGTTCTTTAGGTTTTAAAATGTTCTTCAAACTAAGAAATAAATCATAAAATTCTTATGACTCTTTCCCTGCCATTGACAATTTTTCGTAATCTATTACACAATGCTTTTCCACCATTGACAAGTTATTCTAGCAACCCATTTCAGATCTTTTGAAACAGAAAAGCTCTGTACTGTACTAGTATGTATTTTGGTTTTGAATTAATCGTTATTTACTAAAACGTGGAACAAATTAGTAACAATTGGCCACAATTTACTAAAACGACAGAACGAATTAGTACGACATGGTCACGATTAACTAAAACAAGGGAACGAATTAGTATGATGTGGCCACTATTTACTAAAACAAGTGAACGTATTAGTATGGCATGGCTACAATTAACTAAAACGAGGGAACAAATTAGTATGACGTGGCTATGAGTTACTTAAAAAAGAGAATGAATTAGTACAATGTGGCCATGATTTACTAAAACGAGGAAACAAATTAGTACAACATTGCAGCAATTTACTAAATCGATGGAATGAATTTGTACGATGTGGCCACGATTTACTAAAAAAAGGGAATGAATTAGTATAACATAACCGCGATTAACTAAAACGAGGGATCAAATTAGTATGGCATCGCTGCGATTTACTAAAACAAGGGAACAAATTGCTATGACGTGGCCACGATTTATTAAAATAGAGAATGAATTAGTATGATGGTCCCTTAAACAATCTGCATTAAAAGGTTCTTTGGAGAACCAAAAATGGTACTTCTATGGCATTGCTGCAAATCCCTCCATCTTTTTAAGGGTGTAGTATCACGAAACAGATGCTTATGAGCAGGGGTGCACATAATTGGTACGCAGGTCCGCCAAAATAAAAAATGCGCTGTGTAAATAAGTTCATACAGTGCATACCGACATGGATGACAGCTGTTAATGCACAATTACCATTTTAGATTGACAAACTGTACTGTATAAGATTTCTATTCAAAATGAAAACATAAAATCTAAGCTACCCACTGCCGTTTTCAAAGCACAATGCAAAACTGTGACATTTCATTCACTGATGCTCTTCAATCGACAGCAATAAACCCGAAAGCGCATACACTTACTTGCCGGAAACCCGCCAAAATAAAAGCCTGCTGATTTTAAGTTTGAAAATGATTAAAATTCATAATAAAAAGAACTAAATATTAGCATGTTTACTATAAAATAATTGTATTTGTATTTAATACTCCCTTTTTATTTTAAAATAAAATTGTATTATCACATACTATTTATTATTTTATTTAAAATAAACCTAACTAAATAAAGTGCAATAATATTATCACTATTATTTTTTATAGTTATATTTAATGGGTCTCACTATATGTGAGGACCAAACCAAATCTCCAGGTTCTCTTATGAGAACCAGGCTAAAAAAAAACAAAAAAAAAAAACAAACTTGTGTACCCCTGGTTATGAGCCAAAATAAGGTGTTTTGAGCTCTCACCTGTGGCGCTGGATGTTTTGGGCGTGCGATGGGAGTTCCAGGCGGACGGTTGGCTCCAGCCCACTCGGGTCGACGCGGACATTCGGATCAGATAGATGGTGTCGGGCTGCAGACCCTGCAGAAGGTACTGGGTGCAGTTCTCACTCGGGACGGGCAGCTCGACAGAGATTACCCGCTCATCTGTAGCCGTTCGGTAGGACAGACGGTACGCAGACACACGACCGCGGCTGAGTTTGGGAGGAAGCGGCTGCCAGGACACCAGGATGTCAGTGGAGCTGCAACTCGTCAGGCTCAGCTCAGGGGTACGGAGGGGCACTAGGGATCAAAAACACATTTTACGGGAAAGTGTTCTGGGAAATGTAACTTTCTGGGAATCGTCTGTTAGTTCACAGGCTCACCATCTTCCAGTGTGTGCTGCGTGACCTGCTCTGACATGCGACTGGCGCCCATCGGCATGTAGGCAACGATATAAAACGTGTAGTTTCGCGCTGGTTCCAGATCATCCACGATGTGGCTAGTTGTGTCATTCCCCATCACGGCCTGATACTCTTCGTTGTTTAGACCTGCGAGTACAGACACTATAATTAGTGCTGTTTCTACTTCAGTCAATTAGAATTCTCCACAATATTGGAGACAATTGAGATCTCACACTTGGATTGGTATCAAGATAGATTACAGGTGGAGATTTAGGGTTGGGAATCGAAAATCAATTACAATTCCAGAATCGGATACTTAAGGTCAGGAATCGGATACTTGTTGTAAAATTTCAATTTCAATTCCACCTATTAACCTTTTTTTGTTTTTTTAGGTGGCGAAAAGGAGCTGTTAAAATGTATTTGTCTTTGAGTCATTCATTCAAGAGATTCATTCAAAAACACTGATTCATCCAGTAATGAAACTAGTCAATCTTGAGTGAGTCATTGAATCACTCCATTCATAAATTCCATGAGAATTTGTTTAGTTGGCTAATATTTTTCTTCAGAACTGTGAGAGAACTACAACTTCCATTTAAAAAAAAAAAAAAAAGTCTCAAATTATCCAGAATGGTGCAGCTCTATTTTGCACACAAACAGCTCTTAATGCAGTCCAGGTTTTATGTAGCCGGCTGATTTTTGTTCATGGTATTCAGCAGCAATTAAATGTTTTGCAAAAAGAGACACAGAATAAATATGTTTGATATCTAAATGTTGGCCTTTAACCACATTGGAATTGAAACTGGCAATCAATAAGAATCGGAATCTATAAGCAGAATCAGAATCGGAATTAGAAACAATAAAATTCAAGCCTATGCAGATTAGATTTGAGTTTACCCCAACTGAATGAAAACAATTGGGAATATGTTTTTTAGAAACCAAACACTATCATGTAGTTCTGAACATTCTTTTACCACAATAGCACTGTTTTCTGGGAACAAAATTAGACTAAAAGTTGAAGTGTATCCCCTTTGTTTTAACCCAGTTTCTCATGTCTATTTCTAGTGACTCTGTTAATATAGAACACAAGACACCTTGGTTGGAAAACCAAGATGGCGGCGCGATCAGACGCAGCGGCTGCTCCGGGTTCCAAAGACGGTGCTTTTATGTCTTTTAATGTCGTCTGTTCGTCTCTAAATAGTGCAAATTTACCACTAACCCATAAGGAAATCACTCCAAAACACATTACTTCAAAAAGCCTCTGGATATCGGCAACGCATACAAACACCAACTCTCACCGGCGGCTACTGAGAAGCTACGAGGCCTTTGTTTACTGCTGGAGCCGGACGTCGAGACCGCGGCCTCGCCTACTGACGCTACCCGCACAAGGCAGCGTCACAAGCGGTGTGAGAGAGGACGGAAGCGCGGTAAGAGCGGAGGTATAAGAGCTAGGCTAAGGGCTAACCCCACAAGACCGGCTCTTCCAACACTAACGCTCTCAAACGTTCGCTCTCTGGAAAACAAACTGGACTTAATTCAACTCAGCCGGTCTACACAGCATGAGGCAAGGGATTGTTGTGTGTTCGTATTCACTGAAACATGGCTAAACGACAACATCCCAGACTCCACCATTCAGCTGCAAGGGCTAAACTGCTACCGAGCCGACAGAGACTTCTCACTGTCTGGTAAGACCCGCGGAGGTGGCTTGTGTGTGTATATCAACAAAGAATGGTGTAACAATGCTGCGGTATTATCAAAACACTGTTCATCGCTGGTGGAGTTTATGTTTGTGAAGTGCCGACCGTTCTATCTGCCGCGGGAGTTCACGGCCATTGTTATTGTCGCGGTTTACATTCCCCCGTGTGCAAACGCTAAGGACGCGCTTCGTGAACTGTATAGCGCCATCAGTGAACAACAAACAAATAACCCTGACGGCTTTTTCATCATAGCCGGTGACTTCAACCACGCTAACTTAAAGACAGTTTTGCCAAAGTTCTACCAACATGTGAGCTTTGCAACAAGGGGAAAAAACACACTGGACTTTGTTTACACAACAGTAAAGAACGCGTACAAGGCTGAACCCCGCCCCCACCTCGGGTACTCAGACCACATCTCTGTTATCTAATCCCAGCATATAATCCACTTCTGAAACTTACCAAACCGGTTCAAAAGGAGATCACAGTATGGCCAGACAATGCTACATCAACACTACAGGACTGATTTCAGTGCACAGACTGGAACATGTTTAAAGAGGCAGCCACCTACAACAACCACACAGACCTACAAGAATACACTGAAACAGTGACTGATTACATTAAAAAGTGCAATGATGATGTGACTGTCACCAAGACCATCACCACACGTGCCAACCAGAAGCCATGGATGACAGCAGAGGTTCGTGGGCTGCTAAAGACCAGAGATGAAGCATTCAGATCAGGAGATAAAGCAGCCCTCAAAACAGCAAGAGCCAATCTGTCCTGTGGCATCAAAACTGCAAAACGGTCATATGCTCAAAAAATCAACAATCACTTCACAGACAGCAGAGACACACGGAGCCTGTGGCAAGCCATTCAGACCATCACTGACTACAAGCCCCCGCCACAGGCCTGTGATGATGACACATCCCTCCCAGATGCACTCAACCACTTTTATTCACGGTTTGAAATGCAGAATGACACACCTGCACAAAAACTGCCCACTCCTCCCAACGACCAGGCACTCTGTCTGTCCCCAGCTGATGTAAGGAAGACCCTATCTAGGATTAACCCACGCAAGGCTGCGGGTCCTGACAACATACCTGGCCGTGTACTGAAAGACTGTGCTGCACAGCTGACAGATGTCCTAACAGATTTATTCGCTGAGCCAGGCAGTCGTCTCCACATGTCTCAAATCCACAACAATCATACCGGTACCAAAGAAATCACCTGTGTCCTGTCTAAACCGCTGCCATCCCATAGCACTGACTCCAATCATGATGAAGTGCTTTGAGAGGTTAGTCATGCAAAAAATCAAAACCAGCCTCCCCAACACACTCGATCCGCTCCAGTTTGCATACCGCCCAAACCGCTCTACGGACGATGCAATTTCCTCCACCCTCCACCTGGCTCTTACCCACCTAGAAAATAAAGACATGCTGTTCATTGACTTCAGCTCGGCATTCAACACAATAATCCCACAACAGCTCATAAATAAACTAAACCTGCTGGGCCTTAACAATTCCCTCTGTAATTGGATCCTGGACTTTCTAACCGGAAGACCTCAGTCAGTCCGTGTCGGCCACAACACCTCGAGCACTACCACACTGAGCACAGGTGCCCCACAAGGCTGTGTGCTCAGCCCGCTGCTCTTCACACTGCTGACCCACGACTGCACTGCCAAGTTCAGCTCCAACCACATCATCAAGTTCGCTGATGACACAACAGTGGTAGGTCTCATCAGCAACAACGATGAAACGCACTACAGAGAGGAAGTGGCACAGCTGGCTGAATGGTGTGGCACTAACAATCTGTCCCTCAATGTGGGGAAGACAAAGGAGGTTGTGTTGGACTTCAGGAGGAGGAACTCCGTTGACCACCCCCCACTGACCATCGACAGCTCGACTGTGGAGAGAGTCAGCAGCACTAAATTCCTGGGGGTGCACATCACAGAGGACCTCACCTGGACCACCAACACCATGTCACTCTCCAAGAAGGCACAACAGCGCCTACACTTTCTCCGCCGGCTGAAAAGAGCAAGTCTCCCTCCACCCATCCTCACCACATTCTACAGGGGCACCATTGAGAGTGTGCTGACCAGCTGTATCACTGTCTGGTTCGGGAACTGTAGTGCAGCAGACCGAAAGACCCTACAGCGGACAGTGAACACGGCTGCAAAGATCATCGGTGCCCCTCTCCCATCCATCCTGGACATTTTCCTTGCACGATGCTCCAGCAAAACCAACAGCATCGTGAAGGACCCCACCCATCCCTCCCACAGTCTCTTCCAGCTCCTACCATCAGGAAGACGGTACCGGAGCATCAGAGCCCGCTCCGCCAGACTGCTCAACAGCTTTTTCCCCCAGGCTGTGAGAGCCCTGAACTCAAACCACCCTGCCCCCCTCTGAAACCCCCATGCAAACCCCTACCTCCTGGAGCATGGACCCCCCCCCCCCCAACCTTACCACACCAAATAAAAAAACTGTATGAAACTTTTCTGTGCAATTCAAAGTGTGCTACACACAGGTGAGTGGGCCTGTACAAACCACCTGTAGTAACACACTCACCTCTGTGCACACTAGACACTTTCACACACTGCTGTGTGTACACAATCCTACAAAAGACTCAGCAATATATGCATGATTACATGCTCATGCACTACAAATCATCTTGCACTGTTCCCCACCAGCTGCTTGACTCAAAATGTTCTGGGATGAGCTCCCCCCTTGAGTGTCTTAAGTAGACTGCAGTGAGCGCAGAGACTGGCTGACTGTCTGTACTCCACTATCTGCCTGTCAACACTGTGGCTTGACTGAGAAGGACAGAGTACTGGGTCTCTCTCACACACACAAATGAAAAGCAGTACGAGGGTTGACTCTTTCTGTCTAAAAGCTGATAAAACAGGACAAAGAGTAAACTGAGACACCAAGGAACAGAAACAGCCGGGGGGGAATCTACAAAAAAGGGGGAGGGGGAGTTATTTAAGAAGGAAGGAAGGATGAACAGAAAGGAAGATGAAGAGAGCTGTCTAAAATAACTAAAGAAGCTGAGTGAATGGGACTTACTGAAAGGCATTTAGAATTTTTTGCTTTCTGGATCAGCGAGATCTGTGAAACGAGCAAACAAAAACACCAAACAAACAAAATGCTGCCAGGTTACACTCTTTGAAGGAATGTTCTGGGTTCAATACAAGCGGTATGCTGTCAATTAACACCAAAAATAACCCTGACTTGTCCCTCAGTTTATCAAAATAAGCAGAAACCATGTGTACGGTAATGAACTTGGGTAACACTTTATTTTATGGTGTCCTTGTTACATGTTACATGTACTTACTATTATAATAACAATAAATTTAATTACATGCTAATCCTAACCCTAACCATATAGTAAGTACATGTAGTTAATTAATATCACTCAGTACTTAAATGTATAATTACACTGTAACAAGGACACCTTAAAATAAAGTGTAACTTGAACCTGTAATGGAAGCCTATGGAGTAGAGGTCTGCGCGGGACTGTTTTTTAAGTCCCGCTCCCGCGAGGTTGTATCCCGCACCCACCCGTTCCCGCTATATATTCACTCTGTTCACCCGCTGTCCGCTTTGAATAATTTTCTTCCCGACCCGACCGCTCCCGCTAAATTTAGATCTCGTTTTCAGAATCACAAATTTAAATTTCCTCTACTGAAAGAAAGAGAGGTAACTTAGGCGCATAACAAATAAAAGTGTAGTCTGCACAAAATAGTATTTATTTTATTTCTGTTGTCAAGAGTCTTTTATTGACAGCAAAATGTTAAACGAATTTTGTCTTAAGACACAAAATTCGTTTAACATTTTGCTGCCAACACAGTAGGAAAAAAAGTGTCACAGAGAAAATAAATATGTATAAAAATTGTATTCCTTATTTTTATTCGTCTTGTCAGGATACAATTCGTTTAACCATTACAACACAATACGAACAAGTGTCGCAGAGGGGGGAAAAAAGTAGGGTGTACAAAAATGGCCTATTATAATTTTATTCGTTTTGTCAAAATACTAAATTCGTTTAACATCTTGCTGTAAACACATAGCCTAGGAAAAGTGTCGCAGAAGAAAAATAAATAAATAAATTCGACATGTGTCATTGAAATTTATAGGCTAAGCAAAATATAAACAAAACAGAGCTGAACGTTCTTCAAGGACAGCGCATTCACACTTTGCTCCATCTTTATTCTGCTCTGTCACTCATCGACAACGTGCACCTGTTCTGTCTGCGGCCGTATATTCACCACTGGTACAGCCTGCTCTGAGGACCGTTATGCACATGCTGCGCACCGACCCCGCAAATAAAACGAAGCGTGCAGCGCGTGCATAACAGTCGAGTGCAGGCTGTACCAGTGCTTGAATAAAGCACAGATATACAGTTCTGAAATGACGTCGGGAACGGGATATTGTTAGACCGCCCGCTCCCGTTCAAATTGCACCAGAGTTACCGACCGCTGCCGCGTTTTTTTCGGGAATTTAATCCCGCGTTGCAAGAAATCTGGTCGGGTCCCGCGGTTCCCGCGGAACAGCCGCGGGAATGCAGACCTCTACTATGGAGCAAGGAATTACCATGGGTTTCTTTCAGAAATGAGGGTCAAAAATTTTGGCCACATTAACTTATACACTGTAAAAAAAAATCATATTCTTAAGCGTTTATCGAAATATCATTAAATACAGATTTAGGATTTGGGGCTTGTTTTCAGAGAATATATCTTAGAATTAAGTTCATTTTCATATGTTTTCCAGATTTTTCTAAGCATAAATCAAACAAAAATGATTGAGGTTTATTTTTAATACAAGATGCCAATGGGATGATAAACATAACTTACTGTATTTTTACTTACTGTAACAATTTACTGTAGTTTCAAAAATACTGCATTTTGATCACATAAATGCATCCTTGATAAGCATATGACACTTCTTTCAATTTTTTTTTTAATTTTTTTTTTTACAGACACCAAATTCTTCAACGGTGGTTTAAAAGTAAATTGATCATGTTATAAGCATATTATATAGGAAAATAAGAAAAAAATACTCATTAAGAAAATTATTTTTGCAGTATAGTTATGTGTTACCAAAAGAATTCCTGTGGAAATTTCAAGGGTTTAATTTGTTTGTTCAATGTACAAATTAAGGAAAAGATTGTCTTGCTTTGAGCCTGGAATAATCAATTGATTAGGTCACAAGATGTTTGTTTTAAATTCAGAACAACTCCTAAAATCTTTCTTAATCTGGAACGATTTACCACCAACAAAAATGATGTGGATTTTGCTAATGACCAACTTTGGTAACAAACAAACATCGTTTTTCAAATTTCACAGTCTATCCCCTTCATCCTAACAAAATGCCCTAAGAGACTACAACAGTTGGCCATGCGGTACTTGACCAGACATTCTTCTGTCTTGGGCATAATGTGCTACTGTAATATATATGACAGGAGTGAGCGTTTAAATATATTCATGATGTATATCCCAGCTCGATTAGCCTTACTTGCTCACGCTTTGACACATCAAGTCATGAAGCACATGACGACACTTACGGAGCTTCCCATGTGACTCAGCATAACCATGGCAATGCTATCAGGCAGACTCCAGAACACCTGACAGGTGTCTCGATTAAGGATGCCTGCATGTGGAGCTTTAAAAAGATCAGGCATGTGTGTGTGTGTGTGTGTGTGTCGTAAGGTGTGTGTTCACTGGATTACTTCAGTGTGCTGAGAATGCACTGGTACACAAAAGTGCCACAATTGCTTTTCTGCACACACAGGCACAGAAAGATTAAAAGCTTCTTTTCTGGGAGCAGATGTTACATAACATTTCCATTATATATTTGCCGAGCAACGAAGGAAAAACGAGGGACAAAAAGAGGGAGGAGGGCAAACAGCAGACCAATCTTTTCTCAGGTGTCAAGGCGAGAATGATGAATTGCATATGACATCAGTGTTCACCAATCTACTGGCCAAATGCCTGTCTTATTAATTAATCATATGAATTGCCACATACACTGGCCTGCGTTCGAATGATGTTGAAAAAAACTCTCAAGAATTAATATTAATGCAGTGCCATGCACATTCATGCAGTCTGTGAACTTGCAGTAAAACATGTGATTCTAAGAAAACAGTAATGTTATTTTAAAAGAATAGTTCACCAAAAATTGAAAATTTGCTGACAATTGACTCACCCTCGGGCCATCCAAGATGTAAATGATTTTGTTTCTTCATTTACTGCAGAGGATGCACTGAATGCAAACAAGTAATGTAATATTAAAATTTCTCCATATCTGTTCAGATGAAGAAACAAATGCATCAACATCTTGGATGGCCTGAGGATGAGTGCATTTTCATTCCAGGGTGAACTATTCTTTAACAGGCAGCAAAAGAAATAAAAAGGTCATGCTATTGAATTTAATTGCCATGCACAATAGGCCAATTGCTTGCTCATGCAGATAGGTCACTTTCTATCCTGGCTGACAGTTCACATTTGTAATTGGTTGCAGTCTTTTCCTCTCATAGTTTAATATGTTAAGCAGTAGATCTTTCAGCGTTGTTTGATTTCTGTGCATATGATCATTTTAAGATTAAGATGTAAATGGCAATACCATGTTTTGGTATCAAGTACATCCTGCTGAAAAAAAGTTGGTTTGCTGTTCTTAGCTGCCTTAATATTTTCTCACAGTCTGACCAGCCAAAATGTTTCCAAAACTGCTCTGAAACCAGCCAACAGCCTTACCAGACTGGAAGACCATTTAAGACCAGCAACCAACTAAGGCTGGTTTAAGATTAGGTTTTGATCAGCAGGGATGGTAGCAAGATATAAATGTTATCATTGGCTGAAAGTGCACTTTAAAAAAAACAAAACAAAAAAAACAACAACTCGAACATTTTTAGCTGAACTATTCTTTTAGGTCAAAATTGATGTTCAAAATTAGAGCACCAAGATCAACTGTAAGTCATGTTTTGTTTTGTTTTTCAGAACAATACTGCAACATTTTAACTTGTATATTCCCTAACAGATCAGAGACATCCACACACCCAAATCAGACCCTGATATACACCCAAACATAAACACAGATTGCTGTGCTTGGCTGCTCCGGCCTCGGTGTCAGTTTGGTGAAATCACCAGCTGGCTCAATGCTGTGCCGCCTGGTTGATTTCACAGGAAAAGTCTTTGGCCGGTTCAGCAGGCATTCCTGTATACATCTCGCAAAGGGTAAGATTAGGGTTACAGCAATTAGAGGGGTTCTGTCTCTGACAAGGGTAAAATTTGGGGGGCTCCTCTGTTTAGCCTATTTATTCATTCAGATACCACAAAATACTTTCTTATCCAGCTATGCCCGTTTCAAAATTCTTGAAGGCATAGATCACAGTAGAGCTGCACAACTTGGAAAAAGTAATCAAATTGCAATTTTACAGGTTTTTTTTTTTTTTTTTTTTAAAGTTTTGCTGTGCTTGCTTGCAATTTGCAAGACTAGGCAATTTGGCAAAACATTTGTGACTATTTATTATTATGACTATAAAATGTTAAACAACAAATGTATCTTAACCATAAATCAATATAATAACAAAACTAGTGTAATTCACTGTAAAAAATTATAAATTAAGAACAATTTGATTTTTCAGTTTAACAGTAAAATTACAATATTTATTCATATATAGAATTTTAACATATACAAATACAAAATATTTAATATTGCACAGTAATTGATACGGGACAGATGTATTGTGCATCGCTGACAGTAATAATTTTCTCATGTACAAACTTGGCTATTTATGTTAAAAATGTTTAGGTAACTATGTGACCATAAAACTGCAGTAAATACGAACAAAACCTATTTTCATTTGCATGAACGTGCTATATATCTGCATTATAAATATTCAAAGCCATGATATTCACCAGCCCTTTCCACAGAGTTCACACTAAACAACAAACGGCACGTAACAGCATTGCAGATTCTGCCACAACACAAATTTTCCACAGTATTTCAGGAAAATACAAGATGAGTCAGCCTTAGGTAAGAGAAAAGGAATTTGTCAGGTTCAAACCGTCTTCTACTAGCAATGGGTGTTACTTCAGGAATCAAAGAGTTCAGGCAGAAGGACAGGTCTTTACATGTGTGCATAAACGAATTACATCAAATACTGGGTATCTGTCACGTTCTAATAATTGCACAACATTGAATGGAACAAGGTGGAATGCTCAAGTCCAGGAATTATTTAACATTTAACAACTAGCAGTTTATATCTTCAAAGCAGCAGCTAGCTCAGACTGCAGACTGACTTACTCCAAAACTAGTGTTTCAGCTCCTTCTGAGGTTCATCCTAAATTTAATCTAAGTTTTATTGTCTAAATGGCTGTTTGTGTGGAAGAAGTGCTAATGCATGCATCTGTTGCACTAGTGACTTTATCTGAACCTTGTTTTTCCTCATTAAAAGAGGATTTGTTTCACATGAGCCTCTAGGACATCCTGTTTCCAGCAAGCACACACAACTTTTCTGTGCTCTGGATAGTTCCATGAAAACATAGATTTTTAGAATAAAGGTTGAACATTAGTAAAATTGGAATTTCTATTCTGATTTTAGAAGATACAGTGGCCTCAATAAGTATTCAGACTAATTCAAGTTTAATAATGAAAATTTGCTGACAATGTACTGACCCTTGCGCATCCAAGATGTAGATGAGTTTGTTTTCTTCATCACAACAGATTTGGAGAAATTTAGCATTACATCACTCGCTCACCAATGGATCCCCTGCAGTAAATGGGAGAGTCCAAACAGCTGATAAAATGAGAGTTTTATGAGAGTCCAAACAGCTGATAAAAACTATTTTATGAGAATGAGAGTCCAAATAGCTAATAAAAACATCACAATCCTCAAGTAATCCACAAGACTCCACTCCATCAATTAACAACTTGTGAAGTGAAATGTTGCAATACACGTTTTGTAAGAAACAATTCCATCAAGACGTTTTAACTTGGTGTTTGTCAGTTAATGGTCACATTACATGCAGGTAGACAAATAAAAAATATAATCTTTATAATGAATTTAATATTTTATCTTTATTTCATTTTTTTGACATTTATTTATTTGAATTTTTTTATTAGAACTCCCTGCAGTTCCTTCATAAACCTCTAGGGGTTTGTGAACGCCAGTTTGGGAAACCTGCATGATAAGATAAATACATTAAAACAAGTGGTGCTGAAACAAATGACGCAAGAGCTCTTCTCAGAACAAACTTTACTTAGTCACTTTTGCAATGACTTTTACCCAAGCGATCTCAAAGTGATTTTTGCAATTACTTTCATTTATTTTTAAGTGTAGCTTAAGTGCCCACTACTTTTTGGGTTCACTGTATGTTCTCTCTAATTGGTCTTTGAAAGAAACTCTGTTTGGTTAAGAAGTGCTGAGGGACTGAAGTCTTATCTATGAGTCACAGGAAGATACAGAAATCAGACACAGCCTCCATTGTGTTTGCAATCGCTAACGCTGGAATCTCAGAGTCTTTTCTCATATCCTGTTTTTAACAGAAACACTAAGCACTGCCTTCTAAACCAATCACAGGGCAAACAGAGCGAGAAAGAGACAGAGATGGACAGAAAGTACTAAAAGCACTTAAAATGCGCTGAGGGAACAACTGCTCTTTCGCTTATCAGATGACCTGATGTAGGTCACACACGCCACATGTGCTGACATCCAGCAGAAAACAGACAGACGGCGTTAGTGGGTTCATTCAGGTAACTAGATTGATCAAAATAAAAAAAACGACCCATTTCATTTTAGTCTTTAACAAAGTACTCATTATCTCTGTGTTCACACGTTCTGGGGATTAGTTCGTTTGAATGGCTTCTCACAAGCCGTTCATTCACAGACACTTTTACTAAAAGCACAAAACAAACAAGTCATTATAGTAACTCTACTGTCTTTTAGACAGTAAATGTAAATGTAGGACAAAAATTGCTATTGATTCAACTTGTATTGAGTTTACAGTCAACACAAGAGTTATTTCCTGAGCAATGTGACCTTCAAGGATGTCATGTGACCTTTAGAATGACAAATCTTCCTCTGTACACATCCTCTTCCTTTAGCTCCTCCATCTGTACTGTACATAAGAATTCCATCTGTCTTCACAAGTTGTTATTTGACCTTGTTTGACCAATACCTAGATGGCAACACTGAAATACAGAGCTCAGAGTTTCACAAAGCACTGTACATCAGCGAACGACTTGTCTTTTAAGAACTTTTCTTCCACCCTTAGTGGTGACCTAGATTCAAAGTTTGAAAGGACTGGGACATTAGTCCAATCCCAGCAGACACAAGCCCTAGTTTAATACGTCCTCTAAAAGATATGTTCAATGAAAAAATGCTGAATCTAAAAACAGTCCAGACAAATGCCCTCCCTACTGGAAAAGCCTTTGGCCTTACTAAAGACCAAGGCTGTGACTGTAAAATTATATATACTGCACTGATTCTTGCATCAGCATATTTTTACATTTGTGATCAATTAAAGCGGAAATTTCTCCACTACTAGCATCAATAAAAACAGAGAAAAATAATGATTTTCCAATCCAAACATCAGTCAAAAAAACAGATATTTTAACATCAAAAATTACACCACAATGTCATGAAAAAGCAAAACAAATATGCTCAAAGTCCAAGACCAACATAAGAGCCGCCACACCATCAATTACATTTAATTGAAGTGCATGAGAAATACTTAGAACTGTTCTGCAGTTTCTCTCTCTTTTATGTGTTTGATGCAGTTTCATTCATGATTTATGATGCATCACAAAGTTCTGAATCAACATTAATCTGAGTGAAATGTTTGCAAATGCAACAGTAAAAACAAAACAAAATTCCCAAACCTTCCTCAAACTCACGTGTGACATTGAATAAAACTGATTCTGCAATTTGGCAAATAAAAACAGAAATCCGGGCTCACTGGACAAATATCCCTGTGGCGACATTTCTGCACAATGATAATGCATTGCTGTTTGCAAGTTTCATGCCACTTTCAAAGTGAAATGTCCAGCGAGTGGCGCTAAAAGGAAACGTAGACTCACATGAGCATTAACAGATAAGATTAAAAAAACATTAAGATAAAAGATAAAAACACATTTGCTCAAGCAATCACACCTGTTTAGCTTGCGTACAAGTCTTTGAGCTGTTTTTGAGCACTTTGTGATAGGTGACCAAGTCTACTACATCCGAAAAGCCACACATGAGTGCCTATGCAATGCAAACGGAAAAAAAAGTAACTGTGCGAAAATAAGTATTTGCTATTCAATAATCTGTCAATTAAGTTGTTTAACTGATACTAGTGGTCATATCAGCAGGAAACCTCAGCGAATTGTATGTATAGGTACATTTTTGAAGTTTTGCAAAAAATGTAGGTAAAAGCACATTTTTCCAATGAGCCTAGATTGAAAAACAGTCAGTTTGGCTCCTACGTTTTTCATTTTAGAAGCCAATCCAGTCTGGAGCTCTGCAGAAGGTAGTTGGTAATACCCAACTCTACTAAACACTATGTCACCCATCTGTCCACTACAGTCACTGAATTACAAGGAACCAGATAGCTCTAATAAGACAAATATTCATTAGGAACGATATAGTGTCTGATATGGGAAAGCCAGCGAGATGTTTGTCTCAAATTAAATCCACTTGATCTCACTTCAGTCGAAGAGGAACTGAAACTGTAATAAAAACCCACTCTGGTGTTAGAGCTGCTGTGAAAGCAGTGATCAGACGCCTGGGCTCAGATATCTTTGATTATATGTGTTAGAACCATCTCACAAACTACAGGGTGCGATGAAGACTCCTCCCATCATGGAACTGACAGACTCTTCATCATCTGCTTCTGACAGATTGGACCTTGGCAACACACACACAGGAAGAACTTGCATTTAAAAGTCAGTTGTTACCTCTGATTTAGCCGGCGCTCATCATCACTTCCAAAGTCCTGGAAAAATAAAAAGAAAGTGTGAGGGAAACAGAAGTTAGTCATCTAAAACAATAGATCACTAAGACTTGTCCACACTGTTCTAGTTTAATTTTATTGCTTTGAGACTTCAGATAAAGAATAGAGCAGGATGTTGGATTTTCTGATGTAATAAATCTAATTATGTCTTCATGCATCTTATACCTAAACCAAATTATAAGTTATAAATTCAGCAACTGTTGTGAAAATGTCAGAGAGGCCAGAATCCCTCAGGCCTCGGAACTTTTCCAAATTCCACAACCTCACCCAACTCAAACCCAGCGCAACGCACAACAATCTGGCCTAAACATGGTTCTTTCCCCCTACACAATCTCTCTCTCTTTCTTTGCTAAATGTGTAACCTTTAAGCACAATACAAGACCTCTGTGTCCCAAATAACAAAAAAGCTTTGATATATCACTATTCACAGCAGCGAAATATGACAAAGAAGAAATGTTCTCTCAAAACTGAAACATGAAGAATGAGGCCTCTCCTTAAGATAAGGTTTCATCATAACAAAGAGTGTTTTTAAAATAGTTCTTCACTGTATGAGAACGTGGCGGCCCTGATTATTAGGTTACTGATCGTGGTATGAGCACTGAATCAAGGCCGGGGAGTGTGCCATGGTCAGATGTGACAGATGCCTGAAGGCGAAGAAACCGTGTCGGGGGAACTGGCTGTGCCAGGGTTTCTGTCATGTACCAAAATCTCTCCCTTCATGCAGAAGCTGGGCTTATAAAACTTTATAAGCAGGGCAGAATGAGGAGTGGAAACCATGAGGTTTGTGAACAGAAACACATTTTGGAGGCGTGAAGTTTCCCTGTGATTTATAACACATTAAGTGGATGAACAGATTGATAGTATGGGGCGAAAAGGTAAAAAATAAGAAGCCAGAAGTCAATATGTTGCTGAGCATTCAAGTGAAACTGGATGCTCAATTCAATTCAATTATCGCCTAAAAAACAAGATGTAAAATACAACCGAGAATGTTAATTGAAGTAGGCAACATCTTTCTGTTGTTTATGTCCTCATGGGGATACTAGATTTGCACATTTTAGAAAGCACAGAAAACAAAAAGATTTTGTTGATTGTTGTCATTGTACAAGCCAATGATGTGCCATTATCAGTTGATGATCACATGCAATTTTTTTTCATTACTTTATTTTCTACATTATTCAATAAAATAAAACTTTTTTACAGATCCTACTTGAGTTATAAAAATGTACATTAAAAATTAAAGACTCTTTTTTCCTAAACATTATAAAAATTAAAAAAGGGTAAGGGTATTAACAAACTGAATTAAGTTTCTCAGAGTAGAATATTGCAATCCAGCAAAAAATGTCTAAAAGACAATAAGCTCTGACGTGATGGACATATGGGTGGGTTTTCTCCTGACAGTAAATGTGTGTATGTAAATCGTGTGAGTCCTATTTTCAATCAGGTGGAAATAATTTGTCTTATCACTTAAAACACAACAAAACTGAAGTTGTTATTCTCTGGTAACCTTCCTGTCCAGCCAGATTAAAAGGATAGATAGATATAGATAGCTCACCCAAAAATGAAAATTACTCACACTCACTTTGTTCCAAACATGTAAGACCTTCATTCATCTTTGGAACACAAATTAATGTATATTTGATGAAATCCGAGAGCTTTCTGACCTTGCATATACAGCAACGCCACCTCACGACATTAGGGGCGTCAGAAAGCTCTCGGATTTCATCAAAAATATCTTAATCTGTGTTCCAAAGGTGAAGGAAGGTCTTATGGGTTTGGAACAACATGAGGGTGAGTAATTAATCACAGAATTTTCATTTTTGTGTGAAATAACCCTTTAACCGCTGAGGCCAGATCACTGAATCAGTGATTTAAACTCGAGAACCAGATCATTTGTGACTAAATGATTAAGAATAATTATGTGAACTGGATCAACAGATTAGACACAAAGCTATAAAATTTCACAGGTTCCAGAAAATTAGTAACGCAAGAGTTATACGGACCACTCCTGAACTAGGCCTACTTTTATGTTGTTTTTTTGTCTTCAAAAATTTGACTTCAGTGTTTTAGGCAAGGTCATACAAGTTTGGGTCGATATGCGGTTGAGTAAACAACTAAAGCATTTTAATTTTTATGTGAACTAATACTTTAAATTTTCAAGTTTCAATTTTAATTTTATGGTAAATTTAACCCAAATACCACACACAAAGCTTCTGAAGATTTTTACCCTTGAAACCTTAAAACCATTACTCCGAGTTTTCATTTTACATCTCTGTCTCTCGTTACCTCTCTACCCATCCTTTGCATCAGTCTATCCCTCTCTCTCTCTCTCTCTTTCTGCATGAGATGGCATCACTGCAGCTGCATGTTCCCCGGTCCTCATGTTTGAGGTTGTGCTGTGAATTCTAAATAGTGTGTGTCCTCATAGCGTAGCACATTACGCAATTACTCTTAAGGCCTGTTCACACCAAGAGTAACAATAACGATAACTACATTAGCATCCACACCAACACACAATAACATTTAATTTATTATAAGCTATCAGGCTGCAGTTTTGACATCTGCCGCTTGAAATGCTCGAGCTCTTTAAAGCAGGGTGGATTCTGATTAGCTATCAATGTTTTTAAGAATGATTTTTAGAACTATATCTTCATCATTATAGGCCTAGTCATCATCCTTTGTGTAAATGGGCCTTTAAATTTAACACAATAAAGATTTAAACATTAAAGATCTGAACCTAATCTGAAAAAAAGAAGGTTTAGTACAACTAAGACCACATTAACTTTCAAGCACACTGATAATCTGACCCTAGTACTGCTACTGAACTGTGTTTATCATAATGATAGTATGCAAATATCTAAAATATCTAACTAATTTGCATTCATTAGTCTCATAGTAGAGTATTCATCGGACCATGTCACTGTGCTTTGTGCTCTCCCATTCAAATGTGTAGAGATAGCGCCCCCTACTGGGTTTAAAATGGATTTCTAAGGCAACTATGATGTCAAAACTATTATGAAGGTGGGGTGCTTTCATGAAGGAAAGACAATTAAAGCCTACAAGAAAATTGTTTTTCACTTTTTAGAACCACCACCTGAGAATCACCAACAATGAAAGGCATACAGCTCTCCTGGTGAGACTGGCTAAAAGGGTCTCGCTCCTAATGAAAAGGTAAAAACAGGAGGCCTTTCATCGCATGAGAGGAGCTTAGCTGTGCCAGGGCACAATGACTTAGATTTAAATTTCTGTCGAGCAGAAATGCAGGCCTCAGGGGGCAGACCTTTAACTTTCACACAAAGAACGGTGGCTCATGAAGAGCCACTAGGGTAACAAAATTTGACCGCCTGCAAATCTGCACAATACAGATATAGTAGTGATGTTAATGAAATTATAACACGTGATAACTTGGCTAGGTGCATGTGTGGAAGCACAAATTTATAATTTCCTGTGAAGGATTAATAAAGTATTTAATAAATTAGGAACTGTGTGGTGTAGGGAAGGCAATGCTTAGTATTTCTGTTGTTGGATAGTTTCTTTGTCTACAGAACAGCTCATGACTGAAAAGCACCCAGTCTTTTGACAGTTCCCCTTTTAAAATAGCTTGACCAAAAGAATGGAAACACAGTCCAACACAAAATCACGAGGTGCAAACAAACTTCTCCCTCTACTACTACTACCTACAATGACAGGATCAACATTTCAATGATATTTCCACAAAAAAAAGAAAAAGAAAAAAGTTTAGCTGGTTCCTATTCATCCCACCAAAAACAACTGTTACATTGTGTCTGTATGTAATTAATTGTGTTCGTTTTGTTTAGATGTACTTTTATTTTAATTCTTTTATTGAAATTCCAAAAAAAAGATTAACATTAGTGTGTAAATACAGTTTTCAAACAGTCTTGAAAAACCTCAAGCGACGCTGTATAATCTCAAACAGTAGCAATTGTATTCGGAACAGGACAGAGACATTGGAAAGAAGAGAACACAGGAAAAAAAATGCTAATAACATTAAATATATCATTCACAGTTCATAAGAAAATGTACATTTCTTATTATTAAGTGTCTTTGAAGATTTAATTATTAACTATTACACCAGTAATTTTTAAGATATATTTTAAGATCATTTAAGAACTTTTTTAGTAACAAATACCATTCCTAATACAACGAACATAGGTTATGTTCATGCTTTGCATAGCACCTTGCACACTGACGCACTCAACTGCATGACAAGACTGGTCACGTGATGTCAACATTGCGGCGCCCATGAAGGGGCGACCCGCTCCATATAAAATAAAACCGATTTTTTTTTTTTTAAATGAACGGCTGATATGTCTTAAGCTTTTACCTTCTGTGGATGTACATCATTTTAATAATTTTTACAAAAGATGTTCTTCATGTATGTGTATACCGTTTAAGTAAAACATACTGAGTCCAACTTTATGGCTTGGCATGATATCCATGAATAATACTTAGTTAAACAAATCTGTACCAAACAAAACGGTGTTTTTGTATTTTTTTTCACTAAAATCGGACATATTCTTTAGCAATCATTAAACCACAAATTGCAGGACAGCCTGGAAACAAGCCATTACCTCAATAAAGTACAACAGCCCTGTCAAACACTTTCTCCTGGAGACAGGATTCAACTCAAGAGCATCACTACCATAAACACTGTCTACCAACACAGATTACAAAACAGACAAGATTAGGGTGAATGATCAAGTTAAATTTAAGAAGTCACGTCAAGAATGCCATGTATAGTGCACAAAACGCCCAAAGGCGAATCATGTCATCTCACAACAGCAGACAGACGCAGTGACACAGCGTTCAATCCTCCATCAACCCTGATGGCATCCCGCTAGTTAGCTTTACAGCCTGAGCTGTATTAGCATCGGGCCTACGTGACTCATATATATGGGTCCTGTTGTGTTTTTATTAATCATTACATCATCACATCTCATCTCGCCGTGTTTATTTCCGCTTACCTCCCCCGCGTTGGTGGTGGCGGTGCTGGAAGTGGACGCCGCGCTGGGAGTGGGCGAGCGCTGCAGGGTTACCAGAGCCATGGATGGAAATCTCCCAGCACAACGGCCAGTCTATCTGTCACGAGCTAAACCGACTAGCGGATTTTCCCCTAGCAGCAGCGCCAGATATACGGGGATTGCGCTGCGACTCCAAGCGCTCGATGGGACCGCTGTTAAAAGGCCATGGCTGAGCCGCTGTTCGGCGTTTTTTGTGTCGCTGATTCCGTTTTGACATGAGCTGGATGATATTTTGGTGCTTCTCACTCTCTCACTCTCTGCCGCATGTGGCTTCCTTCAGCCTGTAGTGTTGTCTCTGTTGTGAAGGAATCGGTGTTTTTTGAATGAATCTTGTAAGTGAACGATTCACTTCCATCATTTTCGGTCAACGAGTCTCTCCCTTTGAAAGCGCGTTGACCGTTTTTCTGGCTTCAAAGACTGACAGTAGTATGGACCAATAGTATTCGAGTACGAGCTGTGTAGACGCTTATCATTGGTTGAACTTACTGAACAAACACGCCCTTCACTGAACGAGTCAGTGTTTTGAATCTAAACGAGGCATTTCGTTGGGAATTTGAATGAACTGGGAGTCTAGTACCTCTTGTATGTGGTAAAGTGAAGCTCGGTTTATTTAAGATGCTGCTCCCATTGTTGTTTTTATAGCTTGATAAAAGCCATCCCATGCATTTGACAAAATTCACGTAGAAAATGTAGATCTCCAAAAAACGCCTATAGATTGTTTCTGTATTTCTTATTTGTAGACGTTGTGCTTTTCGACTCGGTCGAAAAACGAATCGGATGAATGGCTGATTCAATAACTTCAGTGATTCAAAGTCGCACATAAAGACACTTGGCGCCACCTACTGGCATCACGATGTGACGTGCCGGGCCACTGGACCAATCCTATACGAATCTTTTTCTCTCTTTCTCTCTTTTTTCTCCCTGAAAGGAGATTCAAAAGACACGAGCTACTGAATCAACTGAACTGAATCAAAATACCCACTACTAATAAGAATAAAATCCACTCAAGCAAAACATCAGGGTGGTTTCCGGTAGAAAAGTCATTTTAGTTGTCAATAAGGTGTTGTGTATATTTGAATAGTGTTGTTAATTACCAAATAAATTCTTTAATGTATGAATTATTTATCTTGTTATGTGGATTTTTTTAAGTTAACGTTACATATAAATACTACTGATGATCATTTTGACCAAATATAGATTTCCCAAAGTTGCCCTGTGAATGAATTAGGCTAAATATATTTGCTCAAGTGAAACTTTTACAGACTTCAAGAGGCCACTTGAGGCTGGTTCTAATCCGGTGGACTTTACCCCATCATCAAGCTTTGTGTGAAGACAACGAATGAATAGACTCAGGCACTTGTTGATTACGTTATGGGAGTTAGGTAATAAAGAATTAGTTAATCAGTAAATTCTGTTTTCTGCTTAAATCCATCTGAGATTGCATTGCACACGGCAGTGTATGTAAGAGAGAGTGAAGAAGAGCTTGCAGGATTGGATATAACATCTGGTCAACTTAATTCAGGTGAGTGAAACTCTTTAAAAAATTCTTTCCAGCTTTGTATTAGAGTACATGCAGTGTATTACCTGTCAAACCATTAACAGCTTACATGAAGGTGAACAACAAGGAAAACTAAAATAATGTATTTCAAGTTTGCATATAGGCCTACAGTATGTAATATTTGGTTGTGCAGATTTCTCTGAAATACACATGCACGTTTTTGCAAAAATAATTTTCATTAATGTCAAATCAGCTGCACGAATAAATACATGGAAGCATTGGTGTCTGGTGATATTTAAAATAGAAAGGGCTATATTTTATTTACACTGCAGGATATAGCAGATATTAATTTTAGAAGTAAAAAGAACTGCTGATAAAAAAATAAAAATAAAAAAAAGCCTGTGGTACAAAGTACCTTCCCACATATACAAAACTAATTATGTTTTCAAATCTGCAAATAGATTTACTAAAGCCACATTTGCATGTTTATGGCACTTTTTTCTGCAGACATGAGAGTGTGCATCATTGGAGCGGGGGTCATCGGCCTCTCCACCGCTCAGAGCATCTACCAGCACTTCCACAGCAGGATCACCCCCCTCACCATAGAGGTGTACGCTGATGTCTTCACTCCACTCACCACCAGCGACGGGGCAGCTGGACTCTGGCAGCCGTATCTCTACGACAAGGGCAACGTGCAAGAAACGTGAGCTTTCATTTGTGTCAAAATGTCTGAATCTGAAAGTGTCAGTGAATCGGTTGAAGCACATCCTTATGTTTCTCAGTTATCCTGAAGAACCCAAGATGCTGTATAACCTAATATTTTATTTCCTTTTCTCAGTAAATGGAACAAAGAGACGTTTGACTATCTACTAAGTTGCCTCAGCTCTACAGATTCAGTGAAAATGGGAATCTTCCTTCAGTCTGGCTACAATCTGTGCACTGAAACTGCACCAGTGAGAACACTGTCATTTCCTTCATCAAAATGCTTTATATTCAAAATACAGAGTTGAACAATGCATATTTTTAGGTATATTTTATAGCTGTGTTTTTGCTCCCCTCACACAGGACCCCTCATTTAAAGACGCTGTGTTGGGTTTTCGTCAGTTGACTAAACGTGAACTAGATATGTTCCCAGGATACAGGTACTTGTCAGCTGTGTTTATTTTGATAATTGATTTAAACTGATACCGCTGACATTGTTTCTGAAGTCAAAGTCCTGTACAAGACATGGAGTAATATTCAGTTTAATTGGACATTCAAATTGAATCAGGGCAGACCTATGTATTATATCATATATTTCAGCTCAATTTGAATGTAATGGATCTCAGTGTCATATCTACATTTCTATTTCTACCTATCCCCTTCATTCCTTTCAGTTTTGGGTGGTTCAACACCACTCTCATGATCGAAGGAAAGACATACCTGCCCTGGCTTATGGACTGGTGAGAGATCTTCTCAGTAACATAAACTGGGATGAAGCTGCATGCTGTATGCATATATATATATATATATATATATAAAGATATACATACTTTGAATTTATTATTAATATATATATTTCAAGTATATTTAGTTTCAAGTATAACAATGACATTTTAGACATTTTCTGGTGTTCTCTATACAGGTTAAAACAAAGAAATGTCAAGTTTCATCAGAGAAAAATTGGTTCATTTAAAGAGGTTTGCACGTTTGTTGCACTGTTTTATTTTTAAACTGCAAAAAATCATTCTGTATGAGTGGCCCCTAAGACAAGTGTAGCAAAGCTAATTTTATTTTTGAGCTGTGTGAACATCATCTATCCTGTTATAAAGTAAATGTGGTCACAGTTTGTAATTACCTAAAAAATGGGCTCCAGTTGGCAGATAGTGGTGCTGATGTTGTCATCAACTGCTCTGGTGTCCAATCAGGAGACCTCCAGCCTGATCCTGAGCTCCAGCCAGCCAGAGGACAGATCATTAAGGTGAGGTTTACTGGATAAAATTCAATCAGGTTTTGAGTTAGACAGAAGAGGTTCGTCTCTGATTCTGTGCTGTATGTCAACAGGTAGATGCTCCTTGGATAAAACACTGGATCTCCACACATAATTTCTTGTCTAGAGGCAATTCAGCTTACATCATACCCGGGTGAGTTTATTTTTCATCACAGTCAATGTATATTTGAAAAATGCAGTCTTGTCCCAGGACAGATGCACATGACCTCAGTTTGTTTCTGCAGGAGTCGTTTAGTCACTGTGGGTGGAGTTTTCCAAGTAGGAAACTGGAATCTGCAGAACAGTTCTGTTGACCATAAAAACATCTGGGAAGCCGCCTGCAAGCTTGAGCCCAGTCTACAGGTAGTAGATCACGTTGTCAAAATCTGTTATTTAAGGTGTGATTTTCCATATTTCCACAGATTTGCTCAGTTTTCTCTCTCTTTAGCACGCACGGATAGTAGAGGACTGGACTGGTCTCAGACCCGCTCGCAGCAAAGTTAGACTGGAGAGAGAGACCATACGATCTGGACCAACCTCGTTTGAGGTGAGCTCATAGTAAAGAGAGCAGAATTTCTTCTTCTTAACTTTGCCTCTTTTCAAACACCATGCTGTTTTCTTTCACCTCAGGTCATTCATAACTACGGACATGGCGGTTTTGGACTGACCATCCATCGTGGATGTGCTGAGGAAGCTGCTCGTCTCTTTGGACAGCTCCTGGAGCAGAAAGGCCTACTAGCACACTCTAAATCACGTCTCTAATAGATTTGGGCCCCTGGACAATGTTACATAATTTCATCAGACATAAGAAATATTCTCCTTAATCCCATATCCACTGTCATACTGATTCCAAAAAAGGATTCCATGAGTTTTCAAATAAAAGATAACACAGAATCATAACAGAGCTGAATTGTCAACATGTTACTCAGATAATGTACAATAAAGAATCAGATGCTAGCATGATTTATTTATGGTTTTATCTATTGTTTTTCGATTAAGTTTTATTGTTATCATGCACATGTACATCACTCTAGTGGCAAAGGATCCCAGGGTTCCTGCTCTTCAACTCTCTGAACATTAGACTTTTTCAGGTATCTTCTATTTCATAAAATGCACCAATCAAATCATGTTCCAGTATACACTGCATATATGAAGGCAGTATATAAAAATAGTATATAAAACATTATATTTTTATATATGAAAGCTGAAAAGAAATCTGCACAACCTGTGATTCATCTGAACTTATTAATCAATTTAAGCATGTACTTGAGCAGTTTTTTTTTAAATAACAGGTATAAACAATGTATAAACAGTTTTATAAATAATAAATAAATACATTTGTAATTTTATAAATACATAAACATTGCACCAAGACCTAAAAAGTACAATCTGATAATACCTGTACAACTGGAGGGCAAGAGTTATTCTGTATAATTTATTACTTATATTTAAATACTAAAAAGCATGGTTTCTTTCCTACAAGTTCGCATTTATGGTATGGAATTAGGCTTTCAAAATAATAAAATGAATCAAATATTTGTTTGTTTGTTTGTTTTTCTGACCCAAAAGCACGTCTCCACTATAAAATAATATTTTCATAAATATGTTCAATAATAAAGTACATTTTACATACATTTGCCCACACAAAGCCCTTGCATTTGCATCCAGCTGCACAGTGCCTCCCTTGATTAGTGTATTATTTAAATGCTGCAAGCATGAGATGCCTGATAATATATTTTTTTGCCACTGTTTCAATAACCTGACCCCTGTTTTAGGTCATACAAGGAGGTGGATGTTCCAAAACTCCAAAACTAAAAGAAAACGTTGAAGTCACAGTAATTGACTGGTAGAGCTGGAAGAAGGATTATTGTAATGTTTGTGCTGGCGTACAGCAGGCCTATATGTGAAACTGGCGTGTTTATGATAAGGTTTCACAAATACCCAGAATTACCTTGGAGCTGATGCAACACAAATGTTTCTGGGACAAATGGCTCACAAAAGATTTGTTTCCACCTGCTGGAGTAATGATGTAACACAAGTGTATAAACAAATCTTTTTAGTGAATAAATTAAAAAGATGAATCAAAACGCACACCACTATGGCTGAATTGGGAATAGCATACTAGCATACTACTTTTACTATTTCTAGTTCTTTTATTTTGAACAACAAAAAATATTAGGTATAAAAATACATTTTTGTTCATACGGAAGAGGATTAGGGCCAAGCAATATTAAAAAAATAAAACCATCTCAAGATTAAAGTCATTATAATACGAGATTAAACTCGTTAAATTTTAAGAAAAATGTTGAAATAAAATGTTGAGCTTAAACTCATTACATTTTGAGAAAAAAGTCATTATGTTTCGAGATAAAACTTGTTAAATTTCGAGAAAAAAGTCGAAATAAATTGTTGAGAATAAACTCATTTAATTACGAGAAAAAAAGTCGTATTTCGAGAAAAAACGTTTTAAAAAAGTCAAGAATAAACACAGTCGTGTCATTCATTCCATCTTGTTCCATTAATTAAATAAGTTTATACTCAACATTTTATTTAAACTTTTTTTCTTGAAATTTTTCGAGTTTTTTTTCTTGAAATTTAATGACTTTGTTATCAACATTTTATCTCAACTTTTTTTCTCGTTTAATCTCGTATTATAATGATTTCAATCTCGAGATGGTTTTATTTTTTTTATTATTGCTTGGCCCTAATCCTCTTTCATTTGTTCATAATTGGCTTGATAAAAATATACTTTTAGTGAGTCAGCTCTTAGATTAGTGGTCTCAAACTCAGATGTTGGATGGCCACAGCTCTGCAGAGTTCAGCTCCAGCCAGCTCCAATTTACACCTTCTTGGAAGTTTCTAGTAACCTTGAAGACCTTGACCAGCTAGATAAAGTGTGTTTGATTAGGGTTGGAGCAAAATTGTGTAGACATGTGGCTCTCCAGGAATTGAGTTTGAGACCATGAAGATTAGGGGTCACTAAACTCAGTCCTGGAGGGCCACTGTCCTGCTGAGTTTAGCTCCAACTTGCCTCAACACTCCTGCCTGGAAGTTTCAGGTATACCTAGTAAGACCTTGATTAGCTGGTTCAGGTGTGTTTAATTGGAACTAAACTCTGCAGGACACTGGCCCTCCAGGACTGAGTTTGGTGACCCCTGTCTTAGATGATAGTGGTGTCCTGTTCACTTACAAAAATTTTATGCAAGAATTTTCTTTTCCATTTCCCCCAAGAAAATATGCCATTGTTTTTTGTGCAATTCCTGAAAACCTTTAGTCAAGCCTGTGCCCCGTTGCATAAAGCACCTTAAGTTTTTCCCTTAAGTATGACACTTAAGGCGTTATTTCCCCTTACCTAAGGGAATGACTTAAGGGCGTTGCATACAATCCCTTAAATCATTCCCTTAGTTAAGGGAAACCGTTAAGTATTTCACGACAGCGAAAAATCTACTGTTGCCATGGACACGTTATTTGTTAATGCAGATAGCAGTGTAAGAGAGAAACACAGAAACATAACATTTGCAGGGACTAACGTGAATAAATCTATATTTAAATGCAAAGAGACAAGATAGTCATTTTATTCGTATCCAAAACGTGGCGATGTGAACATTATGAAGCGCTAAACACTGCTATGCAGTGTATTTTTCATTCATACGCGAAGCTGGAGGGCGCTGTCACGCTGCATGTCCAATCCGGACTCATAGAAGTATCTCATGATGGAATACAGCAGCGATCCCTGCAGCTAAGCCTTAGCCGAATAAAAATCAGAAATGTAAACATAAACACATGATTGCGAAAATATATCTTTTATGTGTGTTTTTTCAAGTCAT
Organism: Tor tambroides; assembly: GCA_021397915.2. Classification (NCBI taxonomy): domain Eukaryota; kingdom Metazoa; phylum Chordata; class Actinopteri; order Cypriniformes; family Cyprinidae; genus Tor; species Tor tambroides. Next base: position 31,366 of record JAFVLL020007474.1, read on the forward strand.
CACCCATGTAATATAGAATATAAATGTGTTCTCGCATGACACACTCACGTTTGAGCTATTAGCTGTATGTTTGATTACGGTGAATAAATGCCTAAATTAAAATCTGTTATAAAGCGGCCGATTATGTCTTGTAGAAGACTTTAGGATTGAATCTGCTCGTTGTGTAACACTTAAGGTGACATTTTCCTTACCTTATGTTATACTTAGAAAAATGACAGTTAAGGGGCTTTATGCAACACTTAACGGGCTTTAAGGGATACTTAAGAGAAGTTCTAAGGGTTTATGACGTTTCACCTAAAGAAACCCTTAAGTGTCATTTAAGGGATATTTTATGCAACGCCCTTAATCGTAAGGGAAATTATTCAAACTTCTGTATAACCCCCAAAAATGTGTTTTTTGCTTACTCTCTGATATTGGACCCTTCTCACTTTAAATTTATAATTAATTTTTTTTTCCTCAGATTTAGCAAGTTTATAATTTACTGGGTAGCAATTATGGATTATGCAAGAATTTTCTTTTCCATTTCCCCCAAGAAAATATGCCATTGTTTTTTGTGCAATTCCTGAAAACCTTTAGTCAAGCCTGGCCCTAAAGGTTCTTTATGTTCTCCTGTTTTTGACAATGCAATTCTTAACAGTTTTCAGATTTCCATACCTGCTTGTGTTAGTCTTTGGAATAACATGTTTAATGAAATAGAATGGGAAGACTTCTTCAACTTTTTTTTTTGTTTGTTTGTTTTATAAAGTTGTTTAAGTCTCTATTAACATAATCCATAATTGCTACCCAGTAAATTATAAACTTGCTAAATCTGAGGAAAAATAAATAAATAAATAATAATACTAAAATTTCCCCCAAGTGCTCCTTTTGTCTTCAGTCAGAAGAAACAGTTACTCGTTTGTTTTGGGACTGTGCTTATTGCAAAGTATTTATGGTTGACTTCTCTAATTTTGTTTAAAAAATATCTTTATTCAAACTTCTGTATAACCCCCAAAAATGTGTTTTTTGCTTACTCTCTGATATTGGACCCTTCTCACTTTAAATTTATAATTAATTTGTTGCCATTTCTTGCCAAACTTTACTTTCATAAATGTGAACTTTCAAAGAAAGCTTTTTGATATATAACGTAATTCAACATATAATACATCTAAAATGTGAAAAACATTATATCTAAGCTACTTTACTGGAAAACTGTAAACCTGCAGCTAAGAGCTCCTGCTGATATTCTATAGGCTACACATTTTCACGTGATACGCATCCTCAGGGCAGAGCTCACCAAACCTGTTTGGGTAGCAAAGAAATTTGAAACTTCTTCCGTATGAATGTAAGTCAATGGAATGAAAAGTGTATTGTGACCGGACCGCCCCTTTAAGAATAGCATACTAGCATACTACTTTTACTCTTTCTAACATGTAAAAACAGCAAGACTAATTATTCAGAATGCAGCCCATACTGCACATTTTCTGAAGGCCTAATGATGTTATGTAATGTGGGGAAAAAGTTAAAGCTTTGAGACCCGCCAAATCATTGCTGAAGACTGTTCATGTAAGAGAGGAGATAAGAACCTGTTTAGGACAACGTCGATATTTCTTTGGAGGTAACAAGACAATAAAGTTTGGTGAGTGAAGCTGTCCTTTTATAAAACATACTGATAAAGTATACCTTGAATACATTTATAATATATCTTGTTTGTAGTTACTGTACATGTTAATCTATTCATTGTGTCCATACGGGGCATTAATATTTGCACTTGGATTTACAAGGTTGTTTTTTTCAAATAACTTCAGACACAGTATGTCATTATTAAAATAAAAAGGTATTCACCCAATTATGGCCTTTCTGCAGACATGAGGGTGTGCATCATTGGAGCGGGGGTCATCAGCCTCTCCACCGCTCAGAGCATCTACCAGCACTTCCACAGCAGGATCACCCCCCTCACCATAGAGGTGTACGCTGATGTCTTCACTCCACTCACCACCAGCGATGGGGCAGCTGGACTCTGGCAGCCGTATCTCTACGACAAGGGCAACGTGCAAGAAACGTGAGCTTTCATTTGTGTTCATTTGTTTCATTTGTGTTTTTGTCCATGGCGTAAAATAGCAAATGATTCAGTTGAAGCACATTCTTATGTGTTTTTTTTTCTTCTCAGAAAATGGAAGTTGCCTCAGCTCTGCAGATTCAGTGAAAATGGGAATCTTCCTCCAGTCTGGCTACAATCTGTGCACTGAGCCCCTGCCGGTGAGAACATTAGATTTTTTTATAATGTCATTATCACAGAATGGAATGCAATAAACTGCAAGTTCTGACACATAAAACATGGTTGTCAGACAGGGTTGTCAAGTCTGCGTTTTTTCCACATAATTGGGCAACTTTTAAACTGTTGTTGTGGGTTCATTTTCCCCCGTGGGTTAAATGTTTGAAATATTGCATAAATTACATTTTACTGAAATGCTTTTACTGAAATGCTGAAAATATTTTTGCATTTTACCTGTGATAAAGTGCACTAGATGTTAAGTTTTGTGAAGGAGGACCAATGTGTTTATAATCAATGTGCATAACAGTGACTGTAAAATATGTATTTTAGGTATGGAAATTACATATTTTGAGTTTTGATATTTGGAATATGGTCATTTCACTACTTTGGGCTGTTTTTGACTGGCATGGGTTAGTTTTGTCACGCAGACCTGGCAACCCTGACTGTATGGAGCGTTTTCAATCTGAACTAAATGATTTATAATTCTATAAAAAAGCAAAACGACAGTGGGGCCGGAGCCACAGAGCAAATAATGTAATCGACGTACAACCAAACACCTAGGCGCTATTCATTCCCGCCCCTCAAGTAAAACAGTAAAATGGCCTGCTCCCACGAGATTTGCATTGGGTCCCACGGGATCCCAATCCCAATGCAGCCTTCTAGTATATATGGCATGTTTGAAATGGCAGAAATGAGCATAACATAATGAACCTTACTGTATATCTGATCAAAAGAAGAAGTGGTCGGAATCAAAAGACCTGAGCATCCACTTTAAATTGCCATTAGTTAAGAGCAGTGTAAAACCAGAGTGAAGATGACCCCTCACACTGACTCATGAGAGATCATTTTGAAAATGACTCAATCTCTCTGCTCCCCTCACACAGGACCCCTCATTTAAAAACGCTGTGTTGGGTTTTCGGCAGCTGACTAAACGTGAACTAGACATGTTCCCAGGATACAGGTACTTATCAACCGCATTTCATCACAAGCTATTTCTGTAATTTGATGATGCTGATTATTTTGTTGTTTTAACCTTTGATGGTTGTAGTAATTATTTTGGTAAAATTGCATATGCTACTTTTCCTTCTTCCTTCTATCTTTTCAGTTTTGGTTGGTTTAACACTGCTCTCATGATTGAAGGAAAGACTTACCTGCCCTGGCTTATGGACTGGTGAGAGATTAGTTTTATCTAATCAGTAACCAACATTAGAAATGGAATGAAATGGAATATATAGTGGAGTTCAAGAGTCCACAGTGAAATGTAATATTCGAACTGTAATATAAGCTTAGAAATTGTTACATTTAAAAAAAAAAAAAAATACATGTTGACTTAAAATGATTAAGTAATCTTTTAGATTTCTATACTTGTATATTACATGTATATTATGTCTCTACTAGACATCTTGCATATATATGTGTGTGTCCAATTTTTACATGAATACATGAATTTTTTACTATATATGCATCAGAATAACTGTTATGCATGTATATAGTCATGTAAAATCTATTGTGAATCTGTTACTCTTTTCTGGTCTAACAGTGATTAACACTATCTTTGACACCTTGGTCAAATTCCAGTGTTTTCTGCAGGTTAAGACAAAGAAAGGTCAAGTTTTATCAGAGGAAGATTGGATCATTTAAAGAGGTCTGAGTAATTCCTTTATCATTTTCATTCATCTTTTTTTTAATTAAAAGATCAGTATCTTAAAATTTACACTACCTATTAAAAAGAAATCATTAATCAAGAACACATTAATTTGATCACAATTAAGTGTGACAGTTGAGACATTTACAATGTAACAAAATAATTCTATTTCAGATAAAGACTGTTCTTTACAACATTCTATTCATCAAAGACTCTTGAAAAAAAGTATCATCATTCCCACAAAAAATATTAAGCAGCACAACTGTTTTCATCATTGATAATATATATGTAAAAATGAAAAATTTGCATATTAGTATGATTTCTGAAGGATCACGTGACACTGAAGACTGGAGTAATGACTGCTGAAAATTCAACTCTGACATCCCAGAAATAAATTAATTTGAACATGTATTTAAATAGATGTTAAAATATATAAAAGTTATTTTGTAATAATATTGTAATATAACACACTATTACTGCATTTATTGTGTTTTATACAACATAAGAGACTTAAACCCCAAACTTTTGAATGGTAGTGCATATGTTAACTTGATTGTTAAAATCAGTAAGAAAAGTGTAGCATCTGGTTACCTGATAGTAGTTTTAACGTAACATATTATAAGCAGATTCTCTAAGTCTTATTTAATTAATTTAATGTTCAGATTATGCTTGCCTCATATATATTGTTAAAAAGTAATCATAAAATGTGTGTATTTGTAATGACCTCGAAAATGGGCTCCAGTTGGCAGATAGTGGTGCTGATGTTATCATCAACTGCTCCGGTGTCCGATCCGGAGACCTCCAGCCTGACCCTGAGCTCAAGCCAGGCAGAGGACAGATCATTAAGGTGAGGTTTATTGGATAAAAGTCAATCTGACTTAAAGCTTTTACATGGAACTGTTCTGATCTCATGCTTTTTATATCAGGTAGATGCTCCCTGGTTAAAACACTGGATCCTCACACATGATTCCTCTTCAGGAGTCTATAACTCGCCGTACATCATTCCTGGGTGAGCCTCTTCATGATGACACTCTACTGCATATACAGTAATCTAAAGAGAGCTGAAATCAAATAAAATGTAAATAGTAGATAAAAAACTTAAACTTCAGATATTAAAAATGTTGCATTGGAAACTAACTGGAATAAGTGCTAAAATTACTAAAGCTAAAATAAAAATAAATTGAAGCTAAATATAAATATAAAAACTAATACAAATGACAAAGGCACAACAATATTGATACAATTTTAACTTAAAATAAAATGAAAACAAATTAAAATAATAAATACTGGGATGGTATGTACTAAAATAACACGTAATTACGTAAGCATAGTTGCTCATTTTTCACTTGTGTTAATAATGAAGTGCAGTGTAGTCTTGTCTTAGCAGTGATGAACTGTACATTACCTCAGGTAATTTTGTCTCTGCAGGAGCCGTTTAGTCACTGTGGGTGGAGTTTTCCAAGTAGGAAACTGGAATCTGCAGAACAGTTCTGTTGACCATAAAAACATCTGGGAAGCCGCCTGCAAGCTTGAACCCAGTCTACAGGTAGTTTCAGCCATTTTAGCCTTGCTAAATTAGTGCTTCTTTGAGTGGCATGAGTG
>JAFVLL020007474.1:36963-49423 GCA_021397915.2 Tor tambroides
AATAATGACTTCTGTGTTAGCTGGCATACCAGGTGTGGTCATTTATCTGGATGATGTAGTTGTGCATGGGGCAACTAGGCAGATCCATGACGAGTGCCTGAGTAAGGTGTTTGATGCACTAGCCAAGCAGCACTTGACCCTCAATGGTGACAAATGTCTCCTTGCTGTGCCAACCATTGACTTTGTGGGATTCCAGCTGTCGGCAGAGGGCATTCATCCACTTCATTCCAATGTGGAGGCTATTCAGTCCATGCCCGAACCAACTTCGCCAGCACAAGTAGCTTCCTTTCTGGGAATGACAAGCTATTATTTGAAGTTTCTTCCCCAGTATTCAGCCACTACAGCCCCTTTGCGGCAATTACCGCGGAAAGATGAACCCTGGGTATGGACTCAAGTGTGTACAGAGGCTATGCATACCCTTAACGCATCTGCCACAGCAATCGGTGTGATTTCACAAGTACACCCTGAGGACGGACCATCATGCCCTGGTGACATTGCTCGCGACATCGGGAATGGGTCACAAACCACTAAGACTGTATCGCTGGTACGATCGTCTTCGGCAGTATAATTACAATGTGGTAGCCGACCTTTTGTCCTGCTCCATTCCTGCTGAAAACACATACACAGGTAATAGTGATGTCGAAACTGGCATTATTCAGATGCTATACATTCCCTTGCAGGATGTAGTGTCACTACAGCAGCTCAAAACAGCCTCCGAACAGGACCCTATCCTCTCACAGCTCCGCACTTACATCTGGGGTGGCTGGCCATCAAATGTATCTGGAGAACTAGCTGCTTTTTCCCCGGACAAAGATGAGCTGTCCTGTTGGAATGATGTCTGCGTGGCTCGTGGGCTTTGCACTGTGGTCCCAGGGTCCCTTCATGTGCGCATGCTAGCAATGGCACACGAGGGCCACCTGGGAATAGTGAAGCTCAACAGTGCTCCCGAGACCTGGTGTGGTGGCCAGGAATTCCCCACAATCAGTGCTACCTAGTTGTAGTTTATGACTTATTTTCCAAATGGCCTGAACTGACTGCTACGGTCCTCCCAGGTCATTGTGGATTTTTTGGACTCTTTGTTTTCATGCTGGGGCCTTCCACAGATAATCACAACGGACAATGGCCCTCAGTTTATCTCGGGCGACTTCAAATCCTACTTGGAGAGTAAGGGTATTCAACACATACGCACAGCCCTTTATCACCCCCAGGCTAATGGTGGCGTGGAGCGGTTTCATCAGTCACTTAAAAATGGTCTCAGAGCACACCTGGCCCAAGGGTGTCCTTTCAGTCAGGCCATTCGCCTCACCCTGCTGCACTACAGGGCCTCTCATCATTGCACCACGGGTGTTTCCCCTGCTTTTCTCATGCTGGGTAGGGAGCTCAATTTACCACTTGATCGGCTCCGCCCACCTGTGCCCCTGAAGCTTCCCCCAGGAGTTAAAGCTTCTGTCTCTGGCCAACAGTGCCGGATGAAAATACAGTTCGACAAACGTAAGCATTCCAAAGTGCCGGACATTGCCGTAAATGACTGGGTTAGGGTTCGTAGGCCTCACAGGCGAAACAAACTGGCATCATTCTGGTCCTCTCCTCTGCGAATCACACGCCAGCTTGGCCCGGCAACGATGGTACCCGGTGGCAATCTAGCCGTCTTCGTAAAGTGCCAGCACCATGTCAAGATGCTGCACAAAGAAGCAGCACCCTGCTTCAGACCACTCCTACAGTGGAGCAGGATGCTTGAACACCTCAGGCTGTCAGCACAGGCCCAGACTTCACTTTGCCTCAAGGTCCCATCTTGTCATCTCAGCCACCATTTTCCTTTCCGTTTAGGTCCCCAAGCCCCTCAACACCATGTCTAGTTCCCTCCTCTCCACGACCTGTTCGCGCCCTCTCACAACCGGGTCACCTCAAGGACTTTGTAGCTATGTTTCATGATTAGGGCATGTTGATGGAGGGGGGAATGTAGTGTTCCATATAGGTGTTTGATTGCTCGGTTATCAAACACGAATGTCTAGAGAAGCGTTTGATTAAAAAGGTCTGTCTCTGTTGGAGAAGGTTGTTCTGTTTTGTGATAAGAAAGTGAGTGAAGTGTTGAGATCTGAAGAAAACAAATGAGCACAGAGTTGCAAAAAAGAACTCTCTGTTTCCTGGTCTTTTGTACACCACAGTCTCCTAAGCGATTGAGGTGATTTGATGTTGGATGTAATAATGAACATAGCAGTCTTCATTTACTCCTGACATCAGAGCCACTGAAGACACAGTGGATTACGTTTGTTTTTGAAGGGAATCCGCCTCTGATCTACCTAAATGCGTCTATGGTCGTGCGAATCATTCGTGATCCAGCTTCACCTACAGAAGAAGTGAGTATAAGGGATTTTTTTATCTTTGCAAATCGCCTTTCCTAATACTATGCTAGTTAGCAAGTTCTGTGGCTAAATGTAAAACAGTATGGCTCATCACCCCACGGAAGAGAGGGGCGGGGTGAGCAGAGCTCATTAGCATTAAAGGGACATGCAAAAAAATGGGTTGCTGTGAAAAGAGCTTTTGACAAAGTAAAAAGGGTGTTGTTTTACTACCATTGAGAAATTTTAACCAAAGTATGTTATAGACTTTTCATTAAGACCCTAAAGAATCATATCTACTCGTGGAAAATGAGCATCTGATGACACCTTTAGCGCCATCTGTGCAAGAATAAAGTTCAACAAACATAATACCAATAAAGTGGGAGTAAACATGCTTTTATCAGTGTTTTTTGATCAACGTGACCCAATATAACAGTGCGACCACAGTAAAAAAGTTTTTTTTTTACAGATTTGTGAGCATTATTGGAATTGAATTGTTAGAATAAACACGCAACACACATCATCCTTGTCATCGCAGAATCTGACCAATGAGAATAAAGTGTGTCATCATCAAAGCTTTCGCAGCCGATTTTGAGCAACTGCAGCACCTGATCTAGGAGGCTGTTCTCGTTTTGCTCTCACGGTAGTTTGATGGCACATGTGATCATAAGGCAGCTGCAGCGCCATTCAAAGTCAGACAAATTTTCTAACCAGAATGCATTGCTTTTGTCAGGCAGCCTTCTGCCATCAGTCTAAAGGTCTGAGTATGCAAGACTTAACAAATTTCCAACTGAAACTGAATATTGAATAGAGGGCAGGGTTTTATTTTTGCACTCCTCCTCTCATCTCTCACTTACAGCAAACTAACTGTTGGAGGGGCAAGGTTGAGCAAATTCTGCCCAAGCCGTCAAACCGACGTCATCAGAGAAGGAACGCCATTCCAGAGTGGAAGCAAATGATCAGATTTTGACTAAAGATTACCAAGACAAACAATTTTTTTTCAGTGGATTAACTTGCATGGATTAATTGTTCACTTTAAGACCAACAATGTGCGCTAACATAATGAATATTGTAAATTTAGATTTCATGCAGTCTTGAAAAATAAGATTTTTTAACTGTATTTGAGCAAAAAAAACAATACTTATGATACAGTTGTTGTCAGATTGCATTGGTGATTTCAAATATGAAATTTTAATCGTAAGCTTGATTAACAGTTTTGGAGAATTTGATGTTTCCCCATTCAAAGAGATAGGAGCTGCACTTGCATGCCCGAGAGGCATTCCAAAGATGGCCGCCGAGTGAAATGACTTGCTTTAAAGGGACTTTGCTTGTATCCCTCACAGCCTCGTTTCATTCCTGTCAGCAATTAAACATGACGCTACCCTTACATCTATTTACCTAAGGCTGGAACTACACAACTTTTTCCCGGAGTTTTGCCTCAATTTTAAGTGGTCTCAGTGGCTGTGAACTGTGGCTGCTAAAACACACACTTCTGTGTCTCATGTCACAGTGGTTGGTGAACAGTGAAACAACAGTAACCATAACAGCACCTACTGGTCACAGTCATTTAATATTAGGCTTCATGACGGTATTAAACACGTTACACTGTTTTTGTTTTACCCAAATACTGTAACATTTGTAAGGCGTGGAAGAAACAAACCATCAACCTTGTAATGGTCAGCCACAGATGGTTTGGAGAGAAGTATCAGTTGTTCTTCTGAGTGTTACCAGTGAAAAGGGTTACATCTGGAAAAAATTAAAACTTTTACACTGAGAGAGATGTGTGTGGGGGGTGGGGGGACTGAGTGTGTGTGTGAGAGAGGAATAAGCAGCTCTTGTGAGTTTGATGTTCCACATCATTGCGCTGTACCAGATTGTTTCTTTCATCTCTTTACTCTTTCTAGATAACACACGTATGCACGCAAGACTAACTAAAACAAATCTTAGGTTTTAAATAATGCTGATAAGAATCAAAAAGAACTCAAGCTTCAAGATGTTGTTGTTCTTTTGGCCTGTGCATGAGTAAAATGGGAGCAGCGCCACCTGCTTGTTGTTTTGTAGTATTGTACACATTTAGAGTGGCTGCACTTTGACAAAAGCAACATTATAATCATCTTTGAGGTTTTGTAAGAATAAAAAATGTTAATAAACAGCTGCCGATGATGTTTTTGCCTTATGTGGTGCTTCCAAACTCAACTGTTTCATTTGAACAAGAGCAGCTGTGTTTTGTTGTGAAAACAGCTATTTAAATTACAATGGTCTTACCATAGAAATGACAGGACAATGTAAAAAGTATGCAGATCTTCTTCCCGTATACAAAGGGTTCACCCCTTGCTTTTGCATTTTCTCCAATTTTCTCTTTTTTTTTCATTACAGTTGATATTATCAGCATTTAAATTTTGAGCCAAATGTATCAAATGTTAAGTTTAAGTGATAATGTTGCATTTCAGAATGTACTTTAATAACAACAGCACCCAGGCTGCTTGAACTCCACAAATCTGTTCAGAACCCGATGACCATGTTTTTCATTAAGATTTAAGATTATCCAAAGAGCTATCACCTGTACAAAGGGTTCACATGATGAGTTTCACAAATCTGCTTATTTGATTTATGACAGAATTGAAAATATTTCATGTTCTTTTTATGTCCTTACATTTTTTGTTTAACCCCCTCACCCCCTCCCCGCCAGTTAGATTTGTAACATTTTGGATCCAACTCTCATTCATTTTTAGACACAAGACACATAACAACTGCACACTAGTGCATGAACATGCAAAAATACAGATGACTCATGCACACACGTAAGGACACACACACATACACAAACATTAACAGAGTAAGCACATTGTACAGTGAGATAAATTGGTGTTTCTGAATGAGAAGACCCACTCTACCAGTCCGACAGGCTGTTTTTCTCTGTCCTCTCTTACTCTCTCATGCTCAAAGAGAAAGAGAGAGAAAAGCTAGAGAGGGAGTGGTCACACAGAAAGAGAGAGATGACATACTAACCATATTTCAGCCAAGACCTTTTTGTTTTGATGTCCATTTGAAATAAAACACCTAGAAGCAAACATTGAATGATACACTTAAGCAATGTACATCTGCAGGACAATGCTGCATGGTGCATATTTGAAAAGTATATACTGAGAAATAAACACACACTTCATACACTCCTTTGTATACTTTTTGTACATTTTATTGCATTACAAAATATTAAAGCAGCATTTGAGACAAATGATGGTAGACTTTTTTTAGGACTAACTTCACCTTTCAGAGGTATTTTTTCCCCCATTATTTTTAACTTATGGCATTGAGGTAATTTTTCATTTATGTATAATGTCACTTTATCTCAAATACATTATATTAACAATAAACAAACAAAGTTTGACAACCAGAAAGTGTCCAGCATTTCTTGTTTTCATTTTGAAGAAAATATCTATTGCTTCATATTTTGAAACCTAGACAGACAAAGAAAAAGAAAGAAAGCTATATAGATAGATAGATAGATAGATAGATAGAAAGATAGATAGATACATCTAAATGTTTTGGATCAATCAATCGAACTATAGATGGATACAGAGAGTGAATTGATTTAGTGAAATCATTCAGTGGGTTTGTTTGTATTTCGGCTATAGGTTTCCTCAGTACTGAAAGACTGGTATGTCGCTCTCACTCTCAAGTAAATGTTTTACCCCTAATCAAATACCAGTAATGTGCACAGTTTATGTGTGTGTTCATTAGATAAATTAATATTGCTCAAAAAAAAAAAAACATGCATGTAGCTTTATGTATATAATTTACCAATAGTTGGCAATACAAAACACTCACTGTGAGTGCATATATATATATATATATATATATACACAGTTTTGCTAGAAAAAGTGTTGTGGAGTTACTGGTTACATGTAACAGAATTACGTAATTTAATTACAAAATAAATGTAACTATAATCTGTTAGAGTTAATGAGAAAAATTGTGTAATTAAATTACAGTTACTTATGAAAATGTTAACGATTACAAAGGGGGTTACATCTGAATATTGTCACACACAGACTGAATTTATTGATTTCTTTCCAAAATTGCATTGACTGCTACAAAATGATACACCAATGTTTCAGGACTTCAGGACACAGATTAGGACACGTTTATTTGATAACTGTTTTATTTCCTATTTGGGTTTATGTATGCTTTATTTTTTAAATTAACTATTTCTAATGCACTGTTAGATGCCAGTGTTTCCTGTCATAGCTAAAGTCTGATTTTGTGGTGGCTGTGCTTTTAAATTAAATTATTATAATCTTAATTCAAGTGATGAAGGATTTTAAAAGTCTGACAGTCTGACAGTAATCAGTGTTGAGTACTACTGTAAAGTTAACCCTATCTGCTTTAAATGTTTGAAAATGATTAACAGTTTAGAAAAATTTTGAAAAAAAATTCTGAAGCTTAAATTTAGAAAAGTAATCAAAAAGTAATCAAATGTAATCAGTAACATTACTTTAATAAAGTAATTGAAATAGTTACACTATTTATTACATTTTAAATAGGGTAACTTGTAATCTGTAACCTATTACATTTCCAAAGTAACCTTCCCAACACTTGCTAGAAACATGTAGTTTTGCGCAACTCTTTATTTACCTGGTGTGCAGTGCATATTAATTGAATGTAAGGTGGCTAGTATGTGCAGTATGTGTGGTTTCGATCCCTTTGGAAGAGAGGGAGTCCCCTAAGTATGCAGCAGGGCTAGTAATAGAGACATTTCATAAACTCTTCCTGTACAGCCTCTCTTTAACCTCGTGTTGAATGATACTGCGGAAACCACATTCCTGGATATTTCCTCTTTTCTCATTCGCACTCTCATTCTTTCTCTCAAAAATTGAGAAACTGTTATGAGTGACATTCCTCACTGTACCCGGTACCATCTCACAGGGAGCAGAGACTATTTCAGATGGCATTCCTGGCCTTAACTTCCTGTGGAATTTGCTGGTGCATAGAAACTATAACAAGAGTGGCATTCCTGAGTCCTGACCATTCACCCTCAGACCCATCCAGTCTTCCTCTGAAACCAGGAGATTTCCATCTGTCTTTCAGATGACCTCAGGATGACCCTGCAGGCCACCCAGCAAAGTGCCTCTGTGCAGTCTTTTCAAACACAACATATAAGTAAATCAGCATATAATGGAAATGTTCAAATTAATGTAATTAAAAGTGAGCAAAATGTAATATTAAAAGATTGTTGCAATTATATCATGCTAGCTTTATAATTTTATTTTTGTCTTTAAGAGCTATCCTTATAGGCCTGGTTTCACAGACAGAGCTTAGTTTAAGCCAGGACTAGGTGTTAGTTAAATTAGGATATTTAAGCAGCTTTTATAAAAATGCCTTAGAAATGAACATCTTGAGACAAAACAATGGCACTGACATAATTTAAGATATCGCAGTGCAAGTTATTTTCAGCTGAGATTGCTAAAACATGCATTTTAGTCTGGGACTAGCCTGCATCTATCTATCTATCTATCTATCTATCTATCTATCCAAATGTATATATGTATATACTGTAAGCCTTGAAAGTTTTCTATCCAGTTGCAGTTGCAACAGGTAAGCAAGCAGTTTTCCAGGTGCAAATCTACCATTTCAGCAATAATTTTGCAATTTGATATTAAATTTTATTCTGTAGTAAAGCTTCTATATTAATCTATATATTAAAGCAGCGATTACTGTACATTATATCAAAATGTCACTGTGGAAATGTACTAATTGTATGTTCAAACATAGGTTTACCTTTCAGAAACAAATGTGACCCTGGAGCACAAAACCAGTCTTAAGTCGCTGGGGTATATTTGTAGCAATAGCCAAAAATACATTGTATGGGTCAAAATGATTGATTTTTCTTTTATGCCAAAAATAATTAGGATATTAAGTAAAGATCATGTTCCATGAAGATATTTTGTAAATTTCCTACTGTAAATATATCAAAACGTAATTTTTGATTAGTAATATGCATTGCTAAGAACTTCATTTGGACAATTTTAAAGGTGATTTTCTCAATATTTAGATTTTTTTGCACCCTCAGATTCCAGATTTTCAAATACTTGTATCTCAGCCAAATATTATCCTATCCTAACAAACCATACATCAATGGAAAGATTATTTATTCAGCTTTCAGATGATGTATAAATCTCAATTTCAAAAAATTGACCCTCATGACTGGTTTTGTGGTCCAGGGTCACAAATGTGATTTGTATTTAATGTAGATCTGCGACCGTCTTTGTGAAAGAGAGAGCATGACCCAAACTGAAAGAGATTTAAAGAGATACTTCAAACAAATGTAAAAAATGTGTAAATCTTGATGGTTCACTGTATACCAGCATGTGTGTAGTGAAAGCACTGGAACATTGTAGAAACTGGCATCAGTCCACATTTCATTTATCACTAAACTCTTACTTCAGGACAAGCTGGGAGTGACAAAATGTTGCAGGACCTCAAGGGATTCCCTCCAACAATGCCAGTACCCTGAGACTGCCTAGAAATGTAATCTATACTGATCAAAGTGATATGCGTAACACAGAGGGCTTGGATTGTTCAGTTCTTTGTCCAAATATCCTTTCTAATGCAGACAACCAGAGTGAAATATAACTTCACACCACAGTTGCCACTGTATTCACTGTAAAGGGAAGTCAAACATAACACAAGTCACTGTTCTGGTCATAGCCTACACACTGCATTCTATATTCATGTGGGGCTTTAAGAATGACAGCCTATAATGTTTCCATTGTCATTTCTGCAACATTTAAGACCGGCATGTGGCATCACTCCACTGTTTGGTGAAGTGGGAACACTACTCTTCTGTGTGAAGCTGACTTTGTCCAATATGAAATTGTTTTAGCTACAGCCTCGATTAATTTCGACGTTCAGTCTATCAATAGACATTGACATAGTAGTGGAGGGTTGGGCTCGTTTGTTTAGATCACACAAGAATGCTCCCCACCTTGAAAAAAAAGAAAAAAGTTTCACCGAAGAAAAAGCGACTCGATGTTCGTTCCCAGGGCAACCGCAAGCCCAACCTACCGCCATAGTAGAATTACCTGAATTCTCCTCACGTGACCGATCCCCAGGCCTTCCGACCAATCAGAAGACAGGACAGGTGCGCTCATGGTAGTTTCGGAGGTGGAATCTCAGGTACTCTTGTAAACTGCGACGACACTATAAAGTCTTTCACGTAAGTTCAAATTTTGCGTGGCATATTCAGAACCTCCTCCAGGTGATGTTGGGCAAAGGATGATGTTACGTTTTCTCACAGACTAAGATAGCCTATCTATTCAGTCGAGTTATGCGCAAAACTGCGTCTCAGTGATTGAAGTCTTCGGATACGCGGGAGTGAAAGATGATTTTCACGCACCGTGATTTCTTCTGAGGATTCAGCGTCTCTGTTGTCTCAGCACACCTTTCATTTAGAGGAACCTCGGGCTGCGTTTATCTTGTTCTCCTTATTTTTGTGCAGGTGAGTCGCTCAGGCTGATGATCAGGTTCGTTGTTGTGGCATGAATCATCACCTGTAAAAGACTCTCTGGAGCTTATGGCGCTGTAAACCTGTTCTGCATCACAGGACAATATCCTAGGTTGTTTGTCTTGTATGACGTGAAGCTCATTTGTTTTGTACAAATGAAGTTATTCGCAAATAGGTTTAAAATGGCTTTCATACAGAATATTAGGCTACTTTAATACACATATTAGCCAATATGATAAACGTTCTTACAATTTCTTAATTAAAAGTCATTTTGTTATTTTGTAGGAGTGTAGAAAAATGTTAGGTGGTGTAGGCCTAACTGAGATTTAAAACAAAAGCAACTACAAAAATGATACAACATAGTTTGGAATAATAGCTATGATTTATTATTATTACGGTATTTCTTTAAAAATATGTAAAGCAATTTTAATATCAATGGTGCAGCCTAATCAACATGCATGAAGCCATTTTGTTGTCATGTGACAAAATCATAAAACACTAGCTATAAGGTAAAATATTATACGAGAAAGAAAATCTGAAAGTTTTTTTTTTCTCTCTCTCTCTCAGAAAAGTAAAATATATATGTAACTCTCATGGCATATCTCATTAAATCTGAGATTTGGAATGGTATATATTGGCTACATTCATAATGTATTCAACCAACACGAATACAAGTTTAGGCTACATTTCTAAGAACTTGAGACGTGTTTTAAACTAGATTTTTAAAAGAGTTCTCCATCTTGGATCTTACTTGTCATTGATCCCTAAGCAAATCCATTTTATAACATTAATGTATCTAGTAAAAGGTGGAGATATATGCCTAGCCTATTTCATAAAGTATATTAAACCTAATCTATTACAGATCTATCTCAGATTACACTGTGTTGTTGTTATTCTTGAATAGACATGCTGTGTCTATTGTTGTTCTTACGTCATAGCGTCATAAGCGTGGGTTTATAGATTACAATTAAATGGTAGGTACACCTAAAAATAGATACAACATAGTTCTTCCCGTTTTAATGTTGAAGTAGTAACTTGATCGTATTTATTTATTTATTGTCTGTTTAGTTTTAACAATGACTGAGAAAACAGCTCCCTGGTGGAGGTCTTTCGTGGGCAAGAGGAGAAAGGCAGCCAGAGAATCGGCGGCGACACTGGAACAGGACCTCCGTAATCAGGCTTCAGCAGGGTCCACACAGCATCCCTCTGCTGAACCGGACCAACGGCTCACTTCACAGACACGTCCAGCGAAAGAAGAGGGCAACCGCTTACCGAGCGACGAAACATATGACGACTCCGCTGTTCAGCCAACTTTCAACGAGAGCTCCAACCGCCGCAACCTCACCGTGTCCCGCTCCGGACGCTTCAAAGAGAAACGGAAGACGCGCGTCAGTCTTCCACAGAACCACGGAGATGATGGGAAATCAGCCGAAGTCCAGTCAACGCGCTGATTGCCACCGCGGTTTGGTAGAGCACTAAATACGGCACTACCTCCATTCTGACACTGCTGAACTCAATTTGACTCATGAATGCACTTATATGAAGTTACGAGGATAGCCTTTTGGAGTAAGTTATCCATATCACAGAAGCTTTATTTTCCAAATGCTGGAAATAATAGCATTTCCCTGCTGAAAAAAAAAAAAACTTGTTTCTTAGTCTAGTCAGGCTAGTCTTTACAGGTTTTAAAGGGGTTTTGGGCACTTTACAATAGCTGGAAGACCAGCTGGCTGACCAGTTGGGCCAGTCTGGATAACTAGCTAGACCAGCCTTAACCAGCCAAGACCAGCAAACCATAAGATGTTTTGTTTTTTTTCCCAGCAGGGTTATTGAACATTCAGCAGAATCAGTTTTGTGAAGGATACAATGTAATTTTTTAGAGATTTGTCATACATAATTTGCACTGTTTTGTGGTGTTACTGCAATATTTTATGAAGGACTGTACATTAGAAGGATTTAACAGCAAATATTTTTAATGGAAATCAGTGTGCTGTAAGCACAGCCTTATCATGACTTGTTTTTAATGCTTGTGCATGCATGCCACAGATTTTTAAATGGGTTAGGGTGGTGGTCCTATCCGTCCAGAATCAGATTATTACTGTATATGCCATGATAGTCATGCATCCAACATGTCAGAAATCAAAGCCATGCGTTTTCTTGTGTTTTCTTGTGACACCTTTATAGTGATTTGTTCTCCTACTCTAAAACAGTAGTGCAACATTTTCATTAGACAAACCAAAGATTCTATTCTTATAAAGTTTAGTTAACAGAGAAGTCAAGAAAAGCAATATAACTAAACTATAAGCTGTTAGTTTAGCAAACAGTGTTTACAGTAGTTATATGAGTATATTATTGAAGACGTGTTGAATTTGGTTACTATTCAGTCATCCTAAATTAGAATGGAACCTGATAACTGGGTTAAAAAACTGTGTTCAAACTATGAGATTTAATTTGTTATTATGAGTGAAGCTGGTTGTTAGAGAAATAGGCCTCTGTAGCTTCATATGTTCAGATCCTTTGAGTAGGCAAGTGATGCACAGACAGATTTGAGATTTGTGTCTATAATGAAGATTTAGACAAGCATTGCAATCAGGAAAAAAATGGAATATACTGTACTCTT
>JAFVLL020007475.1:0-26412 GCA_021397915.2 Tor tambroides
AAATTGTAATATCTCCATGTGTGTCCACTGATGGCTCATCTGCCAGATCTGTCTCCATCTGTTGCAACCTAGGAAAATCAATGAATAAACATGTCTCTGTATCTCGAGTCAATACTCTGGATAGGCAGCTCATTTATTGTAACTGTTGCTGTAGCTTCAGTTTGCTCATTAGAGGAGTGAATTTGCATTAGCTCCCTGCGCAATTGCCCCTGTCAGGCTTTCCTAATTGGACTTGGCCAGAGACCCTTGGGACCGCAATCCGACAAAGGCTCTCACTGAATCAAGACAAGCACCGGGGCAAGCGCTTCATCCAAATTGTTAAATAATCAATGTGTTCCTATGGCAACGGCTACTCTGGCCTCTGCATTGACTGGAAGGAGCGGGCAGAGTCTGCCCTCCCTCGTTCATCTCTCTCAGGACGTACGCTGGCGATGACGCCATGACAGTGGTCCATTCTAGCCACAAACTAGAGTGGGATTAACATGCCCACCCAGTCCCATTCGGTTCTGTTCGAATCGCATGGCGTAGGTACCAGCTATTGTCAATCACACCATTTCTCAGGCCTCAACAATTGCAGCATTCAGTGCCAGTTTTTGGGTGTGACCGTGCTCCATATCAGCACATGCTTGACATTTTAAACCATATCAATTTAATTTCTAAACATAACCCTTTATATAAATGAGAGCTCTTGTTTCATAAAGAGCACACGGGACAATTATATTTAAAAAAAAACAAAAAAAACATGTTTTCTCAGTACTTAATTGGTTTATTTTGAAAATTTTCTGACCTCGTTCACACACATTTTTATGTAAATAATAATAAAAATTTTAAATAAAGTTTTTTTTTTTATTATTAATAATAATAATAATACAAATTTTAATGCACTAACTTTTCAAGATTTTTATATTACCCTCCTTCCTGGATATTCAATAAAAATCAAAGTTGCATGAAGCTTGCACATACAATAATAACAATAATAATAATATATTATTATTATTATTATTATTATTATTATTATTATTAACATTACAATTATTATAATATTAAATTATTATTATTATTGTTGTTGTTGTTGTTGTTGTTATTATTGCCAAATATTATATATAAAATATTTAGTCTTTTTGTCAACTTGCTCTTATATATATATATTTTTTGGAACTGACTGGTCATAGGCCTCATTAATCTGAGCTTATGCTGATAAAATTATCGACCAATTATACTTTTTTCACTCAAAAATGTAAGTGCATAAGCTCAGATCAATGTGACCACTGTACTAATTGAAAGAAAACAAGGTGACAAAAAGATTCAATCCAAGATTGGTGATAATAGTGCATAATGAGATATTTACAAGAAATTTTTAAAGGGCCGGTCACCAAATTAGGTGAAGGAATTTCAGCACAGTGCAAGGGATGAGCGTGTGTGTGTGTGTGTGTGTGTGTGTGTGTGTGTACATGTAAACTTTGGTACTTTTGTGCTGGTTATTGAAAATAAATAAAAACTGTTGCAATGCCACCCCTCCAACTATATGCATCCATATATACCATATATCAAAAAAGTAGCATATATAACATTAGTCTGAAATCCAACAGCCTTTTTTCACTTGATCCCATCATGAAGGTAGCTCTGTCAGATACTGTACCCTCAGATGATCCCTGCTTGATATAGAGACTAGTTATACTAGGGAAGCAAGCAATTCATTTGAAGTGTGAATAACTAATACTTCATGAGCTAAAAACTACAGCACACCTAGGAGGGTCTAGATCTAAAATTTTCACAACTGGTGGGTAAGAACCCACAAATAGGCCGCAGGTCTGTTAAGATAGGATTACAGACAGGAAAGAATAAAACAATGCTAAATTCAAACAAGTACAACTTTTCCTATATCTAAATTGAATACAGCTTACAGATTTGGGTTTAGTTGATGTCCTAAAGCAAAAGCAGAGGTTTTATGCTGAATATGTGGAGAGGAAACTAAGACAGAGGAGTAGCTACTATTAGATCCTCTCTTGTTAAGCCTCAGTGGGTTTTATAAGCCACGCTGCAATTCAATCAATAAGACTTAATTACCATGCACCCAACATTGCGCTAGGGTACAGGTGCTCAGGGACACCAGAAGGGGAAAGTCAGAGACGCAGGAATGTATGTGATAGAGAGGAGAGATGGACATCTGAAAGATTTTTTGTTTGTACTCTAAAACAAGTACAAGCAGAAACATGTTGCAGGTGATTTGACACATATGGGAAAATGCAGAAATCAAGTCGGGTACGGGTCTCAAAATGGCAGTGTTTTGGTTACCATAGCACTGACTATAAATAAATATAAAATAAAGTGTATAGTTTGGCCAAAGTGTATGAAAATTCTGTCATAATTTACATATCTTCATCTGTCACTGTCATTCCAAACTGGTATGCTGTTATTTTTTGATGGAACATATAAATAAAAAATAGTAACCGTAATATATTAAGTAATATTAAGTAATACAGTGAACATAATTTATTTTGGACATTTTTGGAATACAAATATGGCTTAGATACTTGCCTCGGTAGAGGATGACTTTAATTTTGGTTTGTTTCTCATGTAAACCTTTCCTAGGGCTTCAAAACATAGTATATATTGATTACTAGATCTAAACAGGGCAAAAAAAAGAAAAAAAAATATATATACAGCATGTATATATATATATATATCACTTTTTTCCCCTCTGTTTAGATCAAGAACTACAGGTAATAATTCTTGAATAATGTCTATTTTTCATTTCACAGAAAAAAAACAGCTGCAGAGTTTGGAACAACAAGGGTGATAATTAGTGGTCGACCGATATATCGGCCAATATCTGACATTTTTCAAATATCGGCATCAGCCAATAAGTTTTTCTGTTTGGCCGATGTGTTCAAGGCGGGACTTTTATTTTGACGGCGCTGAGAACACAGCTCTCACATTCTCCCTCTTGTTCGCTGTTGTCATTAACAGCTCTGTCTGTCTAATAATCAGATAGAACTGTTAAACAAAGGAATTAAAAGGTATACAAAAAAGTATTAAAACGTTTGCTTTTATATTATTAGTAATAGAAAGGCAAACATTATAATACTTTCTCGTTTGCCTTCAGCATTCAGCAAATGGGCATTTATATAATTTAAACAAATCTTTGAATGACTAATGAACATTTAATTTCACAAACCTTGCAGACTAGTCCTTCATGATCGCGTGTATAATTAATCAATTACATCGGCTTTATATCGGCAATTGGCCGCCATGTTTTTCCAAGATATTAGCATCGGCTGTCAAAAAAACAATATCGGTCGACCACTAGTGATAATGACAGATTTTTCATTTTGGGCTCTTTATGAATTGAATTACTGTGATCGTAAAGGGTCCTTAAACAGTCAGCAGTTTTTTCTGTATCCTTTCTGCAAAGTTACTGAAGCATCTCCTGGCTGTGTGTTCTGTTTGGTCATGGTAAGCAGCTCCAAATGAGCCTCAGCGAGGTCACCAATCTGACCTTCAACTAGCGCTAAATGATGATATTAAATATTACATGGGCTATAAATAACCCAAGCTAGCCCGAGTGTACAAACAAGTGTGCCTTTAGCGTCTACGGTGTGTAATATACGGCGAGTTATGCAGCGTCAGTCTGACTAGCGGGTAACGGTTGACGAGGAACACATCAGCAAAATACGGGTTAATAATTCAATCTACCCTGCCCCGTCTGATCACACTGTTGCCAGGTTACGTGAACCACTGCCGCAGCAGTGCTGTAATCATCTCTATCATTACACTGTGAACACAGCCTCAGTCACCATTGAGATGAGAAGTCAGAGTGCTCTGCATTCTATCACAACAGGCTGAGAGAGAATCTGATGCAGCGATGCGATACGCCACTGCGTCTGCTGTAGAGATTTATACTAAAATGCTACCGTACTTCATTACATTCATATAGAATGAATGAAACAAATAACAAGTGCTGTTTTGAGTCCAATGCTCGTTTCTTCTCTGCTACTGCCTGGTTGCTACCCCTTGTTGCTAAGCTGAGAGCTGTGCCCACTCTTCTGCGTGCTGTCCTGTGCCAAGAACAAGGAATATATTCAATCTGAATTTTTTTTTTCTTTTTTATTTGAAATCTGTGTTGTCTAGCTGTCATTATGAGAAATGTGACTTCAGGCATTTTAATGTGAGAGTTCACAACAAAATGCAAATTCTGCCATCATTTACTCATATTGTACCAAGCAAAAATGAATTTCCTTCAAGGAACACAAAAATGAGACATTTTTGATGAATGTCCATGCTTTTCTTTTCCATACAGTGAAAAAGGATGGTGACCAGGTACTGCTAAGCTTTAAAAAGGCCAAAAATTACCTACTTAACTATATTCCAGGTATATAATATAATATAATATAAACATTCATATTAATAACATTCCAAATTTACTGTACTGCCAAGCTTTAAAAAGGACAAATAACTTAAAATTACCTACTTAACTTGTGCATATATATATATATATATATATATATATATATATATATGATAATTGATAAAAAGTAATTAATATTGATAATTAATATTTATAATTAATATTGATAAAAAGTTATTTATGTATATTCCAGTGAAATACAAACACATTTGACAAAGCAACTTGCCTGTCATTAAAGGGATCATCGGATGAAATCAGTTAAAATTTCTCAATAGTAGTGTAAAAAACACCTTTTTTTACCATGTCAAAATCAGCTCTGTTTTTAGCAAGCCATTCTAGTCCATGTTGCTTTAATGCTAATGAGCTCTGCTCACCCCGCCCCTCTCTTCCGTGGGGTGATGAGCAGTACGGTTTACTTTAGCCACGAAACTGGCTAACTAGTACGTTATTAGGAAAGGCGATTTGCAAAGATTCATAAAAAACCCTTATACTCACTTCTGTAGATGAAGCTGGATCATGAATGATTCTCACGAACATAGAAGCATTTAGGCAGATCTGGGATCATAGCATTCCCTTCAAAACGAAAGTAACGTTAATCCTCTGCGTCTTCAGCGGCTCAGATGTCGAGAGTTAATGACGACTGCTATACTCATTACTACATCCAACAACAAAACACCTCAATCGGTTAATCAGAGACATTCTTGTTTTCCCCAGCACCAGAGTCGACACAATGGCGGACAGCTCTCAGCTCACTCAGGGCAGGTCTAAGGTAAGACGGTCTTGTCTATCAACTATCATGGGAGCGGCCTGCGCAGAACTACGTCATTCTGACGGGAACCTCAGAACAGCCTGATTTGAGAAAGGGGATTTTAAAATTGGGATTTTTATGATTATAGGATGGATGTGTACACACACTTCCAACACACATTTATGTTCAAACAACTTGTAAATTGAATTTTGCATCCAATGACCACTTTAAGACTTGAAAGAATGTATTTTAAATTAAGTTATTGAGTTTTTTTTTTAAGTTTTACATATAAGTCTTAAGGAACCAGCAAAATTCTTTAAACCAGACTTATTATCTTACACAGTTTAGTTAGTAAGTTAAGTACACATTTTTGTAGTGCACAGGTTTCAAAAGACATGAGAGTGAGCAATGACAATTTTCATTTTCGAGTGAATTTTATTCCTTTATGAACTGCAAGATTTACTGTAATTTTCCATGTAACGAATGTCTATGAGACATCAGCTTTGCTCTGGCAGGCCTCATCCTCTCACATCATGACTTTGCTGCATGTTGCATCTCCAGCAGTCACTCTGGCAATCCATAACGCTCTGTGCAGCAGGCAAAAGTGCAGCAGACGTGATTCACAGGCTCAGACATTACTGTCTCTGTAAGCTTTTCCTGCAAGCAGCTCAGGCCACCTGAAGGCAGCACAGAGATGAGCACAGACACAGTTGGCACCAGAGCGCACAGGAGCGGCGCCGGGGTCACGGAGAACACAGTAAAATCCTTTGAGAGCTGTGTTAAAACAACAAACACAGATGACAAAGGGCAACTCTGACTCCATGATCCTCCCTTCAATTCTCTCTACATTTTTCCAAGTCATGACTACGGGATCAGGGCTACATCCCTGAACTCCATCACGCCCACATCGCTCCATTCACTTTGTGTGCCTGCCTTCAGTTTGGCTGACCAATTTGTGTAGGTGTCGAAAGTGAAGAATTACAGTAAGTAGGACAACGGCAAGAACGACAGCAGAAAAACAAGTGCTGTGCCACTACTTTCTGTGCGCAATTATGAATACATTCATGAGGACGTTTATCCATATGCTGGTGTATTTACTGCCAAATAACAGTGAAAAGAAGCTTTGTTTTAAATGTTTGTATCACATCAGGAATTGCCAAAACAATCTGCCTCCCATAGAGAGGCCAGATTCGCAGTCTCTCTTGCACACCTTGGACAGGAGACAGAGAATATCAGAACTGAAGCCCCATAGAGAAGATCTCCACTGTGATCGGAGTGACCGTCACTGACTTTCACATTTTTACCACGCCCACTGATCTGAGGACACACAGACCGTTCGCAATCAGAAGTGGAGGAACTGTTCGTACGATGCATTGAGAATATGATTCAGTCCATCAGAGAGGTGACGTGGGCTGGGTGTTATGGTTAGGTAAAAGGAAAGTAAATACTGATCTAAAATGAAATGGGCTTCTAATATCAGCCTATTTCATACATGTAGAGACGCAATTTGTTCAGAGCCATTTACAGTATTCACCATCTATTTCTGTTATATAATAACCTGGTCCATATGGAGAAAGCACAAAACTCAGCAGAAAGCTTTGCAAATTTCCACAGAACTGGAACATCCGACATTCACACATTTCCACACAAACTCTCTTGTGTATTAGTTTTAAAACATTTTGTTTATGCTTTAACATGTGATATGCTTTAATGGCTGCATATCACAAAATAAAATCAGCACAGAAAATTCCAAAAAATAAATAAATAAATATACAAATAAATCCATCTTGCCTGGCAATAAAAATATAAAATTCCTTATTTTATTCATTTGTCAAGATACTATGCAAACTCATGTACAGTCACAGATATATATTGGGTATTTTAATTCAATTGTATTTTAGAGCCAGAACTACCCATTTTATAGAATATGCATTTCCTTTCAAATATTTGGAGTCAGCAAGATTTTTAATTTTTTAATCTTTAAAAGAAATTAATACTTTTATTCAGCACGGATGGATTGAATTGATCAAAAATCACAGTAAAGACTTTTATAACATTACAAAACATTTCTAAGCAGCATGTTTTTAACATTGATAATAATAAGAAATGTTTCTTGAGCAGCAAATCAACATATTATAATTATTTTTGAATGATCATGCGACACTGAAGACTGGAGTAATGCATAAAATTAGATTAAATCGTAAAATTTCATTATTGTTTTTACTACATTTTTGATCAAATAATGCAGCTTTGGTGAGCATATCTTGCAAAAAAAAAAAAAAAAAATCCCAGCTTAGTTAAAACTATTTATTCAACTTTCAACCTTAGACAACCAAGTAAGCAAGGCTCACACAAAAAACACTCAAAACGGCCAATCAAAACGGCAAAGGATTTATGATTTGAAAGGAAGGACGTTATGAAGATGACTAGAAACGTATTATTACAGTAAATCATGAAAGATGGGATTCTGTCTGTCATGAGTGAACAATAAAAAACATCATCTCTACAGAGATCAAATACCTCAAAAGACCAATCAAACACAATCAGACTAAATTCTACATGTGCACCCAGGTCACTTGTTCAACAGATCCAATGTCAAACAGTTTTATTCAAGCTAACAACGCTCGTACATTGTTCAAAGACTTTTTACTTGGGTTTGAGCTTTATTTAATAACTCATAAACCAAAAGTAATTACATAAATGACTCTTGCTCATTACTCCATATTCTCAGTGGACGGTTTGACGAGAGAATGCTCAAAGGATGTAAATTGTATTTAGAGCTGTCAAGCAATCAGCCTTTTTAAACAGACACATGCTGGGAGGTTCATACATTCCCCATAATTCATGACATTAATCACCTTTCCTTACACTGAACAGTCATAGAAAATGCAAAGTGCTGCTCTTTTTCAGGGTTGTGTCGGGAGGTTCAAAATGTCACGGCGGCCTCACGTCCCCTGAGGTTAAAGCATTAAAAATTTGGCATGCTGTCACTGCTTCAGCGAGGGATGTTCTGTGAATGACCACACACAGTCAGCCCAACACCAATGGCAAAAATGATATTAGAGTGTTCACGGTAAGCAGACCTCTACTGCGTCATTCTCTCAGGTTCAAACGCTGGCCCTCGCCATCACGAGCTCTGCAGCAATTCTGATGAGCATATGCAGTGCTTGGATTTGGCTGATTATATAATTGGAATTTTAATGTGGAATATTAATCCACTGAGGGCCCACATTCAGTTTTATAAGCTGGCTGATCAGGATCTACTAGAGCGACTCCAGCAGCCTATTCAAAGCGCGGCGACTCTCTGTGTTACACAAGCCACACACTCCTGTAAGCCAGTATACTAAAATAGTGCAAACTCACAATATAGTGGCATTCCCAAATGTTATTATGGGGTTAATATGCAACGAGATTATCCTGCAATGCACTAAAGAGCTTACGTAAGCGTTCATGAATGTACGTATGCGTTTTTGTGAGTGGAGGTCAAGTTTTACCATTATTGTGGGGACATTGAAATAATAAACCTAAAATCACCTACATTTTTGGGAGCAGCCAAGTTCTCCTACAAAGAAAACGGCTTAGAAAACGGCTCAGATTTCACGTAATGGCAACTAATAAATAGCACATATTAAAATGCTATATCTAGTATAAATATATATTTTATATATGTACTACAAAGTGAAAAATGAATATTAATTTTGAGATTTACTAAAGATTTTATGTAACAGTATTACATTATTACATTATTTTTAAATAGGCCTATTTCAGTTTAATGAAAATGTTAAATGCAGTCTTTAATTGATTATTAAATGAAGGTAATCTAAATGTCAAAAATCAATATCACTGCCATGCTAAATGATGTTTAGTTGAAATACTGATTACATTTAACATGTATAACAATCAATCATGCTATATTAATCAAACAAGATTAATATAACATCAGAGCTAATAGAGCAAAGAATGCTTTAAGAATCACTTTAATGGGTGCTTTCTTTTTGTTTTGTTTTCACTCTTCTGTTTCCCAGTACAGCCACACTGTCACGAAGTTGCGATGACTAATATAAAATAATAAAGCTTTTTAGGTCTGCAAGACAAAAATACAACAGAAGCATCTAGTGTGTGCTTTAGCATCTCAGCTTCTTGCCAACATGTCACAAGTTTCTGTGGGTTTTGCAAGCAGAGATACATACATGCATGTTAAATACTGTAGTATTGAAATAATTTAATGTTGATCATTAAATGAATTAATTTGAAATGCTTTGATTTTAAGTTAACTGTAGTAATGTCCCAAACTGACTGTAATGGATCACGAATAAAAAGAATAATAAAAAAACAGATCAGATCAAGCATTTCCTTGCAAACCATGTAACGGTAGGCCGATAATCCAGCACGTTATCTGTACAGGCTCGGCACAACCCTCTTGCATCTGTGGCCCGAGGCAGCTGGGACTCTCAGATATCAGGGATGTTCTGCTTGATTTGTATCTCTCTGGAGAGGAAGCGCGAGTGAGCACGTCTGTGTGCAAGTGGATGTATACATGCAAACCATTATTACTCCATCCAGCCAATGTCCAATGAAGCCAATGCAATGTGTTAGAAAAGCATAACAGCTTTAACCTCTACAGGGCCAAAGATCTGATTAAAAAACTGGATTACATTAGTGTGCCCTGACACGAGTCACTATGGGATGCATGTAGCCTGAACACTCCCAATTTGAGAGCCGAATAAGGCAAGGTGGAATAAACGCTGCATATGAAAAATGAATTAGTGACACTTTATAATAACCTTAATAGTGGTATTCACAAAGGAGGAACACAGAACCAGTAACCCTACGTAATTAAACTTTGATGCGTAACTCGTCCCACACGCTTGCGCTACGGACATAAATGATGCTTCAAATCACGCAGCTTGTTAATGAGAGATGTGCTATTACTTTTCTAAGCGATCAATTTTTCAAAACAATTCTCGACCTCTGATAAAATGGATTTAAAAAATCCCCAAAATCTCCTGAGTGAAGGAGGACATTGTCTCAGAAAATGTTCAAATCTAGTTACTTTACAGAACGATTAACATTACATACATACTACCAAACTTTGATATATTTTCATATCCATTTATATTGATCTAAGTATATGATGTTTGATAGTGATTTATCAAAGTTACCAAAGAGATACATATATACCATCTCATATATATTATATAAAATCTCTCTTTTTACAATATGTGTTTGTATCAACTACAGACAAAACAAAGGTTTTTGTGGTGATTTTAAAGGTGCAAGAGTGATGGTGTAATTACAGCTGCTTTTTATGCACATCCTTTTAGGGAGAAACAGAGACCGACAACACTAATTGCATTAGCAAACAGTGTTAAAGCAATGTGCATAAACGTTCTCTGAAAAAAGATGCCATTTTGGAGGCTGTGAAGAAACTTTTGAGGGGAAAAGGGATGAGAACAAGGAGAAAAAAGATGGTTAAAACACTACGAAAATTGGAAACGTCCAGAAAATGGCTGAAGGGCTACTTAGCTAATGCAGCAACGAGAGATGACACACAGAGCATCTCTGCATGCAAGAAACGCTCTTTACTGGCAGTCTCATACAAACATTATCTGAGTGGGATGAAAAAGCATATCAATTTGCATACAAATCTGCGGTTTTTCTATTTTTAAAAGCCTCATTTAATGCAACAAAAATATTTTTATATGACCATTGAAAAAAATAGGTGCTAAATAACCTTTTTAAGTTGGGAAATTACATGCATACTTTTCACATTATATTTCTGTAGTCAATATAAAGTGAAATACTGCTTTCCACAATTTTTCAATGAAGTTATATAAACTAGGGTGTTTTTCTAGTTGCATTGGCTGTAAATTTGTATTCCAATTAATGCTGTCACTCCAATGAACCTGACTGCATTTGTGCCACAATAATCCCTCTGTTTTGTGAAAGTATTTCAGCTTGTTTTAAAACCAAATTGTCAAATGCTAAAAGTGGAAAGCTGTAATTGCAAGCTATTTCAATGTGATCTTAGCCTTAAATGTAGTTTTTTTAGTGTGGCTCCCAAAACAACACACAAAGTTCAACAATCAATTCAACCTTACAGTTGGGCCTACCTATGCTAAAAAATAACCAACTCTATTTTTGTAACACATTTGAATGTTTTCTTTAATTATAATACCTTTAAACAGTCGGTATACAGTAAGTCTCACAACACTGCACAGCAATGGTTCTCGACTCATTTCAATATGAATAATCAAACGATCAGCAATAATCAAAAATGACTCACTGTTTATCGAGTGAGAATAAATCTTATCGATTAGTAGTGATTCATGAATCTTTTTGACTTTCATTCACAAATTTTCACAAATTGGACATCAAGGGTCACGCTGTGCAGAGCACAATGACCTGTACTCTAAAGATATAATTAACCTCATCACTAAATGAAACCTGAAAAAAGAACATTTCGGCACAAATATAGTTTTCCCATCTGTCAGTTAATTACATTGTAATTTATTGCTGTAATTTTACTCACAGGTCAGAGCCTCGGCACAAGGTACGTTACACTACATCCCTTGAAATTAATGAAAGGCAATGAACACAAGCAATTCTGCGCATAGAATATTCTAGGTCTGCAATCGCTGTACGCTCACAAGTGAGTCCACAGCAGAGGTAAAAGCCAAAAAGGTCTAAAATTACGAGCACTGGAAAGCTCAAAAGCTCCGTTAAAAGCACCCACAGACTCCCACAACACACAGAGAGAGTCAGAGGCTCGTGGATCAGCACTCTCTAGTTATTGATTGTGATGCATGCAGATTCTATGATCTCGTGTGGGAGTTTTAACGTTGGCCGGCGCAAAATGCAGCCACTGATATTTGAAGCATCACACAGGGAGAGGGGAAGAGTAACGGCACAAAAGAGGGAATGACTGTGCAAGCTCTCTAAAAATAGGCTCTAAAATTCATTGGGATGTTAGCCCTTAAACTGAAGCAGCAGGGAGGGCTTTGTGACGATGCTGCAATAGCAAGCGACGCTTGTGCCGTGGCTCTCGGTGGCATGTGTACATGTCTGCCTTCCTTGTCAGCATGGTGGATGCATCCAGAACTGAATAAGATGAGTAAGCTGACCACTATTCTTCTGTTTTCCAGGACAGCAAAAACAAGAAATGAAACAAAGCAGGTGAGCAAACAAATAAACAGCCCTCTCGACTCCCCACCCCACGTGTGGCACAGAGCGGAGCAGGGGAGCTGCGCTCCAACAGGGCCGCCAGCTGAGAGCATATGGCTGACAGGTCAATGGCCATGAGCAATACAGTCACTCACATTAACACCCACACAAATGTATTTATATGGGGAAATATCACAATGTGTAAAGCTCACGCAGTGGGTTAGTGCACAGAAACGGATGACTGGAATCTTAATAACGTGCTTCGTTTTTCATTACGAGATCCAAAGATTAACAGACAAGCAATTTCTTCAACTCTACAAATATCATAAACAAACTTAGGGCTCAACAACAAGAGTGGCCTGATGGCTAGGGGACAACATGAGATAGTTTTGGGCCAGCTTACAGAACCGTCACTTTCCCTTATCAGGTCAGTGCTGCGTTGGCACTACTTCTTTGGTTTGTTGATCATATTCATGTACTTTTTAGTCTTGCAATCTTGCGCAATTGGTTTTCTGTGATGTATTGAACATTCTGTTGTAAATTCTGCCCATTGAAATAAGAATAATCTACACAAACGAGGATATGTTGAAATGTTTTACACTGCTTGCCACTGCATTTATGAAATGTAAAGCTGCATCATTTTTAATTCCATTTATTGCAAAGTAAAAACCTAGAAAATGATTTGGTCTTAAAAATGAATAGTTAATCATTTGTGGTGGGGCTAAAAGTGAAAAATATTGATGGAAATGATTTCAAACCTTGCTTTTGAGGTCATTAAATGGTTTAAATTGGAGTTTAAAACATCTTACATAATAACAGAACACTCACTCTTGAGTACAAGACCACAATATGTGATTTTTGTTTCTTTTTCACACTGTTTAAAATATTCAGATAACAGACATTTTTATTATCATTTCCTCAACAGTGGTTTCTTTCACTGGACGGATAGATAATAGAGAAACAGGCAAGCAGCCAAAGATATAAAATGAATGGCCATCAGAGGTGGAATTGTTTAAGAACATACAAGTTCTATGCATATATGCCAGACTTCATCACAGATCAAACCAAACTTCTATCACACCGCAAGTCCACTAGTTCCCATAAAAACACAGTCAACTATCTCTTTAAAGTTTTCTCAGGGACACATCTTTACCCTCTCTCAGTGTATAAAAGCCAACTCTAAAAGTATGCATAAATATTGCAGTGTGCCTTCTCCTCCGTTTTATAGTGCATTTGCAGTGATTTTCTATGCGCTCCTCCATCGTTTTTTTATAGGCTGAGTACATTTTGTTTTAAGAACAGGTTTATAAAGGCTTGCATGTGTGTGTGTGTGTGTGTGTGTGTGTGGGGCAAATATTTTTGAGTAGGATGATGGATTGATGGATTGCATTCAGCATCCTTGAGCCTTCTGACAACTGATACTTAATCAGCAGTGAAACTACGCACTCTAACAATCACTTACTGAGCAAATGTGGTAGGTTTTTCAGCCTTGTAGATCTCTAGATCGATAACATAATGCTGTAAATGAAATGAACTATAGGATGTGGTTATCTTCCTGTCCAGGCCAGCTGCTTCAATAGCTGCATATGTGTGTGTAGAGTAGGATACTGTGATATAGTGAGCCCAGACTGCAAAGATTCTGGGCACTGATCAGTGCATGCACAATGTAGTAAAAAATCATTTTGTGAAGTTCTGCATGTCAAGGTAACTGCAGCGTCAGCAAATAAAAATGCTGTCATGAAGATGCACGATCATGTCTGTAAAATGTCACCGAATTCAGCTTTCTCTCTCGGGCAGCAGGATTTCTAGCCTTCTTGTCGCTATGGCAACACCTAAAGTTAATTGGGTACCTATGCAGTGTTGGGTAGAATCAAACACTGTTCTCCTCAAGACCATGTTTCCATTTGAAGGAACACACTTTGAGTATGAAATGTGGCATGTCTTAGTTATCTCATTTAACAAATGTGCTATACTATACAGTAAAAGCATATGACAATGTCAATAATTGTCAGTGTCAAGAACGTTTTGATGAATGTCGCACAAGGATGGGATTTACCTCATCTGTGTACATATCAACAAAATTAACAATATTTAATGCACTAGGCCTATACTGTACATTTTCCTAATAATTGCAAAGTAAAGATTTTCAGATGAGATGCATCCAATAGAATAAATAAAATAGAATAAAACAGAATGTACCTTCCATTAATGGGACTTACAAACATGATATTTAAGATTTATTGAGATAAATCAAGTCTGATCACGTAAGCTTGATCCTACAAAAATAAATACTTCAAAAATAAAAAATACAAAAATATAAAATAAACACAAAATATAAGAGTACAAAATCTATATATTAATATATATTACACATCTATTTTCTCATTTAATCTTGTAGTATTTTGTCTTCACATATGTGGCTTTATAATAAATTCTCAATTCTCCAGAAGGACATATATTGGTTTTGGTGGAAAGTGGAGTCTCTCGCGGGACCAACCCTAAACTGGTCTCGTCTGGAATGGATGAGGTAAGCCTTATCTTCCTCCACAACATAACCCCCAACCCCCATCCCATTTCCTTTCTGCAACCCAAAACCCCACACTACAAATGAAAATCCAATTTGTTAAAATCTCTCACAAACCCAGCTTCTTCTCAGATGAATACATTACTGTCTATGCTGATGTCTCAAGCTAGAGATCCATCCGTAAGCGCTCACATATGCTAGCCCTGCTCCTGATTTATGACATGCATAATCAGCTGAGGAACTTGGCTTACTGCTGAGATCACAAGAGCACAGAATATCACCTCTGATATAGCAGGGTGCACCATTAATGAGATGCTTTATAAAAAATAAAAAAAAAATAAAAAAGCTGAATGTATTCCTTGCATTCTCTTGCACTGAATGCACTGTGATGCCAGGCTTCATTCTAATGAATGCAAATACTTGATCAAGATTATATTTCTCATATTGGCTACACTGGGCATCTGCAAGAGGAACCATTAAGGCGTTGTATCGCACGTAACCTAAAATGGATAAATGTGATTCTTAAAGATGTGCCGTTAATCTTTCAACTGCTAGGAGATATTGACACACAAGCATGTGGGTGTTTTGATGGAAATGTAGTTACATTAAAAACTTAAAAAGGGTTCTTCTTCTACCTTCAAAGACTCTTAATTTCTATATTGCTGTTTGAAGAAAGACCTTAGACATGAAGCTAATGTTCATGTCATGCAGTAGTTTAAATAATATATAAACAAATTTACCGTCCGCTCTCATAACCTCCCAATTGCAACTGTCCAGGATACTGGATAAAGCTGTTTTTGATGGCATATGGCAACAGTTATGCTGACAAGAGCTTCTACACAATGCACTGGTCATTTAACTTAGTAATCTTACAAATAAAATGAAAATTTATTGATGTATTTATAAAAACATCATATATGGCAGCATATGAAAATGATGCTCCACACCAAATCATTCGGCTAAATCTTTTTTAAAAGGTTTTAAATAATAATTTTAACTAAAAATTCTATGTTTGTCTTTATAGAATGCACAACGTGAAAAAACAAAATTCTACATAGGATAATAAAATGTGAGTAGCATTTTAGACAGTGTCCATATTACCAAATTACACAGTACCCAAGTTAGGACAATTACAACAGGGCTAACAAAAACAATGCGTCATTTGCTCCAGGAAATAATTACATATTAAATGCCTGTTGCTCATTAATATTACTCACTACTTCACTCATGCAATGACGCAAGTGTAAGAGCTATTAAATATCCATTTTTAATTCTTCAATTAATATTTTATCTAATAAAATATTGCATGTAGTAGACACAAGAAATATGCTATGCTTGCTTTACTACTGTTTTAGTGATGAAAATAAATGTTTTATAGTTCCCCTGCTATTTAATATGCAGCATTTAACATGATTTATTTGTTAAGTTTCATATCTCGGGAGGACTGAGGAAGATAATGATCTATGAATCATCTATAGTAATGGTTGATCTTATGAATGAGACAATGAGAAGCTAAAAAACAGCATCGCCTTTCTAATTGTAATGCAGCCAGAACACATACTGTCACATATATTACAACACCACTTCAACCTGGTCCATATGTTTGCAGCTACAAGGATGAGTTAACAAAAAAAACATCCTTCTTGATATGATGCAGACGCTTCATCTCTAAGATGGAGTCTGTCTGTATCGCAGCTGGGGGTAAGAGCCGAGGACATCTGAGGAGTAAAGCCTCTCTTAAAATCTGCTCCTTCATTCCCACAGATTTCTTCAAATACACTTCAACATATGTGATGCACGCAGCTCCTGAGCACACATACACTGACGGACAGGCGACCGAGCAGGATGTGGAGTATAATTTAGCATATAGCCCCATCGAGAAGTTAATATTAATATAAAGAAACCACAAAAACTCACTGAAAAGCATCCAGCACTAGCAAGAACCGTACATATGCATCACCTCCAGATATCTTCATTTACGTACAACAGGCACATATATCAAAAAAGTACAATATTCTATCAAAATTCTAACATCTTGTGTTAAATGATGTAAGGGGCATTTGTTATTTAACACTAATCATAACCATGAGATTGTGCCATAAAGCACAAGAGCACAAAATGATAAATTGGTGCCTGGAGGAGACTGACGGTTCATTCTGAAGATGCCTAGTCCTTCCACACACATCCCTTTGACGAAGAAATGTTCTTGTCCTCCAACAGCTGACCATGTCTTTTGAGACTACCTCATCAAATATCTACTGAATTAATGCAGAGAATAATCTTGAAATCAACATGAACCCTATTAGTATTTATTGGTCAGATTGTGTATGATTCACCACTGCACATTGTTTTTCTAACATTTTAGACCATTCTTTCCTAATCATATGGTTCCATTCTGTTCACTTTTCACAATCCAATCAAACTCAGATTAATAAAATTAAGTATAGATTAACAAAAAAAGTCTTGTCCTACATTTTTTCTCATTCAGTATCCAGTTTCACACATCAGAAATACATCAAATGAGTTGTGAAAACTGGTTCTATGTTGATTATAAAACCAATGAACAAATTATGAATAGGCGATACTGCTTTAAAGTCGAACTGTGTTGTCTTTTAACATTTAAATACATTCTCCAAATATATAAACGCTCCTATTAAAGGAAAAAACTAAAAACTGCAGTGCTTTCAACATTAGGGGAAGGATCTGTTTTGGTTTCCCAAAGGGGAATGTTAAAAACAGTTATTTTCTGTTTGGTGATGCTAGTGGTGCAGAAACCCCACACACTTCACCATTAAAGCACAACGCAGAGCTGAAGCGATGGGGTGATGCAATTTAGCCACAATAACATAGTGCGTGAAAACCGATCTTTTGATTTGCTACAAAACGAACGAGAATCTTCTACATGATTTTACCTGCGATGAATATAATGTATTCTGCAGATAAGAATGTG
This sequence comes from Tor tambroides, assembly GCA_021397915.2. NCBI lineage: Eukaryota > Metazoa > Chordata > Actinopteri > Cypriniformes > Cyprinidae > Tor > Tor tambroides. The sequence continues at coordinate 17,795 of JAFVLL020007475.1, forward strand.
TTTATATATTATACACACTCGGAGTGCTAGAAACCAATAAATGTGGCCTTACAGAAAGTCGGGGGCAAACGCTAGCACACAAATCCACAGCTTCTCTCTCAAAGCGTCTCCTCTTGCAGCTCCACCAACTGCCTTCTCTTATGTAACCCACTCTGTTTCCTCAACCAGCCTGTCTTTATTGGCTGATTTCTCTCTTTTCCACATTGGCACTTTCACCTCTATTACCACCACTTTCCTGTGCCGTTTTGATGATTGCCAATCCCCCCCACCCCCAATGAGGAACGTTTTCCCCCTTTTTACTGCTCAACCCTCATTCTACGCCAAAATTCATTCAAATTTTCCCCAGAAGCGATAGCCTTGGCAAATGAAACACATCCACAAGGCCTTCAAAGATAAGTAAAGCCTCTTTAATAATCTTGACAGGCAACAGCCTGGCCAGAGGAGGAGAAACCAGCAAGATGATTCATGGTCTCCTCCTCACATACGAGAGGCTTTAATAGTGTCATTGTCTTATATACCTCTGTTAAACAATTTCTCATTAATTAAACATACACTCCATCAATATGCCCTAGGAGTGCTCGTTCCTATCAGATATTGCATTTGGCGCACGAGAGAAGATATATGCTTGATTTATTTCACCTCTCTATACGCCATACATCAAAACGAGAAGGAAATTATCGCAGAAATAGAGAATAAACAGGAAATGTCACATCTTAAGGGTTCATTTATTCGGTTTACAGCAAATGCTCCCAAGAACACATGCATAATTCATGATTAAAACAAAAGCGAATGAGTGAAAAACCGCACTGCTTTTAACTGATGCCTCTCCCATCCTCTGAACGGAGGAAGAATTAGTCAGCTCCTTGCTCACGCCTTCCCTCCCTGCGCTTGGTGAAATTTCACCCTCGCTGCCACCAAGATCTCACCCTCCATTTTCTCTGCGTCTCCGCCGCTCTCTCTGCGTTCTCGCTCCCTCGGCCATGCACAAATACCAATAAAAACCTGTGCACTCGCACGCACCCCCACACCGTAGACATGCACGCACACTGAAGGCACAGAGCATGCATGCGGGCTCGTTCTCACACAAGAGCCTGCTTCCTCCATTTTATACATTCAGAGCGACCCTTCCCCCACCCCTGCTGCCACTTACACACACACACCTCACTTAATTACAGCTTCTGCTCCCTGGTTCGGTTTGAATATGAGGTTAAAATGCAGCTAGAACAGTCACAGACAAAGAGTGTATATTATACTTCACAAGACGCGTCGCCTCTCAAAGAGCGACTTGAACAGCTGACTGGAAACCAATGAGAAACGTGCACACACACACATCCATAAAAGATCCACACCTTCACCTCACAAATCTAGAATCCGTTACTTGCTGGATATTAGATTTGATCAGGTGTTTTGCCTGGTCAGCAGTGTTGGCAGGTCACTGCCATCCTTGAATTAAATTGGCGGAGCTACATGCACTTGTTGCGTGGTCACACCGGCCCTGTCAATCCTTGTCAGATGAGGGTTTAGATAAGTATGTACGTAGGGGATTGATGAAACCATAAAGCACTGATGGAGCAGTAAATACATGAAGATTAAACTCCTTCTCTGCAAGAATCAATCTTGACGAGCATACTGTAAGATTACAGCACATGCAGTATGAAAGGATCAACACTGGATGAATCCCTTGAAAAAACGATGCATCTTCTAGCAGCTACAGGGGAGCTTTCTGATTCTGCTCAGTTTCAACCTAGCGAGCACATATACACCGACTGCCTACCGCCTGCTGCCTACTCTCAATGCCCCCAGCGGCACAGAAACGGCATTTACCTGATCGTACCAGTCCCGGTTGGAACAGGTGCACTCGGGCCACCATCCTCCTTGCCCTCCTGAGTTGTTACCGTTCACCTTGGGGCCGCCCTTGGATTGGCTCTTGGGGTTGGGGCCTCCAGGACCCCCAGCTGACATCATTTTCCCTTTACTTCTTCCCAATGTACCCCCTCCACCCATTCCCCCTCCTCCGCCCGAGGTTTGGGGCGGTAAGGTCTGGCCGCCTCCATAGCCAGCCGGGTATCCGTAGGGTTCGGGCTGCCATTCTCCATATGCCGGGGCGTCCATCCTGCGCAGGGCGGCCATGCGGGTCACTTCATAGCATTCTGGGCACTTGCAGCAGTGGTGATGTTTGTGCATGCTGGCTAGTTCACGCGGTGCGGCGCTCTCTGTCTCTTTCTATCTCACTGCTGCTGCTGCTGCCTGCTCAGATCAAACGCAGCGCACAGTGCAGCTCGGCTCACGGAACGGCAGCGCGAATGGCAGGAATCTTCACCAACCCTGTTATCCTCCTCTTTGTTCCTCGCGATCAGGAAAAAGATGAGATGAGGAGGTAGCAACAGGGCGATGAAAAATAGAAAAAGCTCGGTAGTCTTCCTCCGGTCGATGCAAAAGGCTTGGAAAAATAACGCTGAAAATAGTGTGTATGATCTCGGAATCAGAGACCAGCCCCGATGATCGAGTTCTCTTCTTGCTTCTGTTGGTTCACAGTGATACGTATATAAATTCATAGATATATATATTCATTTGTTTATATATGTATATATTTACACACACACGAATACATATAAAAATATTGATTTAAACAGACAAGCACAAATACAGTTATATACAGGTATATATGTATACATATATTTCTATAAATATTGATATGCGTGTGTACAAATATATATATATATATATAAACAATTTCTATATATATAAATGATATCCGTGATCAAATCTTCCTCTGTATGTCTCTGCTTGCCAGATTTCTTCCTTCTGCGTTTCCTCCTGCTTTGGGAAGCGTTTTCTTGCCTTCTTTCTCTCACTCTTTTCCCAGCCTGCAGAGAGGAGCTGAGCACTGGATTGACTCTCAGCCTGCTTGCCCTAGATGTGGATTATACGGAGGGATGCAAGCAAGCGAGAGAGAGGGAGGGAGAGAGAGAGAGAGAGAGGGAGAGAGAGGGAGATGCGTAGCAGCATCCCTCCAGCACCTCAGCCCTGACAGCCACAGCCAATCAACTCACAGCACAGCCATCAGCAGCAGCACCAACACAGGACTGACTGCTTCAGTGACTGCTCTTAAAGGGCCAGCGCACCTGAAAATCAGCCAGCACACAGAGCTCGAATGGAGACGCAGAGAGCGCGTTATTCAGCTCCACGGCTTCACTGTAAGAAAGACTGAAGACCTGCCTTGAGGGTTTATACTGGAGACGGGCTACATGAGGGGCTGATGGTTGACCATGTTTTAATCTATTTGTGAATTAGGTTCATTTGTTCATTTACTTTAGAATAAAATAAACCATACACTTTGGACACTACAAACTAGCAATGAGTAAAATGCTTGACGATAAACTCCAAGAAATATTGCGCTACATCAAAGACCAAAAAATATTTGTCTTCAAAGAAAAAACCATGAATGAAAACAACATTTGATATAATTTTGCTGACCTATAGCTTTCAACTGCTAGCTGTCTTATAGTTATGTTCTGTCAAAACACATTTGTATTCTTAAATGAATATAGCCAAAATCTGGTAGTGTGGAATGATCGGAGAAAATCTGCTCCACATTTTTAAAGTGAGACTGTTCTCTGCAATATTTGCTGTTAGTTTTCCACTAATATCTTTTTATATATAATTGTCAGCTCTTTCCCTGCTTATTTATGAGACAACGCTTCGCTGCCAAACACAGAATTTTCCGGGTTTCCATGTTTTCACTGTTATACACTCAGGGATGCTATTATGCATCACCTGAATGAGTCCAGAATGTACTGATCAAAAACACAGATGACGAAGACGCAGAAACAAGTGAACTCATATGTAACAACAATAAACAACATATAATAAACAGCATATGAATAAAAACCGCCTGATGTTACCGAGTGAAATGTCAGTCCAGGAAGTGGTGATGGACAGTGCAAGCAATCTACTGCATTTTTGCTTTGATCATCGTACTGAATATGATCCAGTAGTATTTGATAAAAACGCAATTTTCTCAGCTTTTTGCTCAAAATGTTGCATTTTTATGAAACTTACTTACATTCGACTGCTGATAAAAAAGAATGCTTGAAGATAGAATAAAATGGATTTGTTTTTGTTTAAAAGTAGAGGCTATGTTCTTTATTTTGGATTATTACGTTCAGATATTCATACAACAAAATATTTTGGGACCACGACATTTTAGGGAAATGATCAGAAATGCTGGCGGTGGCTGACAACTTTTTCAAAAACGCTTGTGGAGAAAGAGTTAATTGTCTTTAATGTACCCTACAGTCATTTGGATGTTAATTATAAAAGTAAAAATGGCTGGTTTAAAATATTTCATTTAAATCAGATATTAATAATGTTATGATTGAAATGAAATGAATTGTTCTTTAATCAGAATGTGTATTTACAATAAAGTAAGAAATAATCACTGTAGAAATTATCAAATTAACTGCACAATATTGAGAAAATTGCTTATTAAAATCCTTGGAATCTACAGAATCAGAGTATTGAGTCGCACAATTTCTTGTTATTGTTATTTCTTTATGTTAAGACAAGACATTACTGAATTTACTGACTATTGTAAATGAAAATTTGCATACCTAAAGGCAATACTTCCACAGCACTAAAAAAATCCATGTTAATTTGATTACAACCTGTGACCCAAGTGACACTCCTATTGAGGGATTTGACAAGATTACTTAAACTGAAATGCCACAATTTTGTAGCTGAATCTAAACAGCTGTTGGCCTGTTAGACTGTTGTACTATTACAAATACACTAGAGTATAGGCCTAAACATTAGAAACCTACTGAGTGTTTACTGATGTGACTATATGCATGCATGGACATTTGTGTGTGTGTTTCTCTATTTATGCATGTTTGAATTCACTTGTTTTTGTGGCTGAGTCAGTTCTAATAGACATTGCACACTATTCTATTCCAACCCCACCATGAGGCACAAACAGCAGGCTCAGCCACACTTAATTATATGCAACGGTAACTCATTTCATTACCACAATATACTATTCCAGCAAACTTTCCGATTTCCAGGAGGAAGACCAATCGGAGATAAGAATGGTGCGAGTATCACACAGAAACATTGCCAATGCCAATGGGGAACGTACGGGTGGTGCTTGGTGGCTGAAAAAAGGCAATGCAAGCATATTCATCACAGCACACATGACTGGGCACATGTTACGTCCACCCTGTTCCCTCTGCTCCCCTTATCTCTACAGCACGTTCTCATATAGGATGCAGACTTCCATGCTTTCCATGGAGGAATTTTTAATGTAGCTGGTCAAGGATGAAGAGGAAAGTTGAAGGCAGGGAAGCAGAGCGTGCTTATATGCATGCATTTCATGCTTGCATTATGTCATGTGTTTGTGTCTGTATCTTCCAGAGTGTGAGTGCATGTGGGCGTTTCTAGTACCTCTAGGGAAAAATGCTTCTCCTTAAAGAATTACATAATATCAAATCTTAAAAAAAGACAGTCACAGCCAATCAATGGCCATGTCTGTCAATATTAGCTAGAATATACGCACAACACAAAGGGTGATTATTGAGAAAAGAAAAAACAAGATGGTTAAGTTATTCAGATCAAGACATTTCACCACATCCACTGCCAAAAATGCTTATAGTTTAATGCATGTAAAGGGGCCATGCGTTGCAAGTAACATTTAAGTGCCTCTTAAATGTCATCCAAGATGTTCTTGCTACAATAATTGCATATGCAAATGTAAATCCAGTGCAAAACCGTGCAGAAATGCTATAAATATTATTTGATTTAAAGCTGGTGCAGGATGTTTTAATATGGCTCAAATATGCATACAAAACTGTATTTATTTCTATCTGCAGCCTTATTCTTTCTTGCAAACGACCACATAGAGAGAGACTGTGTGATGGTAGAGACAGATGCATCCTCCCAGGCTGAATAAAGAAAAGTACTACAGATGGACGGTTAAAAAAAGAGACAATTTAAGAATGCACCTTCTATCTGCTTGATGGTTTCGACAGCTCTTTGACTAAGAAAAAATCAGAGTATCCTTAGTTCATAAAATATATCTGCAGATATTATATATAGTACTCTATATTGCATGAATACACTGAGAGAATTCCTGGAGAATGAAAACCAACCTCTGAGAACCTCTTGAGAAATTGGAAGAAAGCCTACTGTTGATTTATGAAATAATTGAGAATGGTTGTGTTATGGTTTTACAAAGGGATGTAGATTGTACTTCATGACACACAGCATATCTTATATCTGACAGCCTCATTGTCAGTTTCTGCATTTCCACATTACATAAACCCCCCAGCCGGCCTCACAACCCCCACATATTCTCTCACATCGAAGGTATCTATAGAAAATTTCTGGAATTTCTGTGCATTCTCACAGCAGCCCATGTGACTGCACTCCAGTCACCTGACAGGATGTGTGTCCATATAAGGCAAGATGAGACACAGGCAGTCTTAAAGGGGCAGTAACATTCTTGAAGGTTTCCTTTGAATGAACCGCAGAGAATTGCTGTAGGAAACAGGTGCAGAGCAGCCTTTGAAATACTGTGATTATAGTCTATATTGAATAGGCAACATAAACATGATACAATAATTATTAATGCATGACATAAATGCAAACACTATACATGTTGAATTGCAGTGAATGTGCTGCTGCAAGGCCAAGAAAGGGTTTTGGGTTTTTACCTAAACACTCATCGAGTCGTTGCTCCTCCACATTGACACAATAAACTAAAGTGCCTGTGAAGGCTGTGACTCCTATTAATAGGCCTGGTGACAGAAAACAGCTGCTGCACCAAACACCGCACATCCGACTGACAGCGTAATGATAAGGGAAATGAGAGAAAGAGAGAGAGAGGAAAAGAGAGAAAGGGAATATGAGATGCTTGTGAAATGACTGGAGAACTGAGAGGTCTTGAAGAGAAGAGAGGGTCTGATAAGGGCCACATACACTGCGAGAGTGACAGCCGCATTTAAATGCAGCAATGAATCCCTAAATTATCGTTCTCCGAGGCTACATTCATAGAACCAGTGTTTGAGATTGACAACAGTGTTGAATTGTCCTGTTCACACAATAGGAGAGGGTTGAATAATGTCTATATGAACAAATATGGGCTAAAGTCCCCTAGATAGCCTTAATTAAAGCCTATAATAACGTCAGATAAGGCTGCACGATTAATTAAAATGAAATGGATTATCAAAATGCAAAGGCTGCGATTTCATTAAATATATGCGCTTCATGTTTTAGAGGGAAGTGCGGCACTGTGTTCATTTACATGTGAGCAGCTTGTGATCTAGTGTTTTCAGCGTCTCAGAGCAGCTTGGCTTACAGTAATAATAATATTTACAGTAAATAATAATAAAATAATAACAATAATTTAACAATCATCAACTCATGTCCGCAATTGCATATAACACACATTTGGGAATGTAATATGCACCAACAATCTTCCCAAACTTGTAATGAGTAACACTTAAAAACCTGTTTTCAATAAAAGAAAAGAGTTAAGGGCTCCCTGAGGTTTTCTACCAAAATGAAAGTTTAATGGTTTAATGACTGAAAATGAAGATTATAAAGATATTGGAAGGCTACTGAAATTGTACAGTTGTACTGTAAAATAAAATTATTATTATTATTATTATTATTATTATTATTGTATACTATAAATTATTATTATTATATTATTAAAATTATTATATTACAGTTAGCAATTTCATAGTATTTAATATTTGTACTTAGTAAAAATAATTATTAGAATTATTATTAGTATCATTATTTTGTTAACAATAATAATAATAATTATTATTATTATTATTGTTGTTGTTTTTGTTGTTGTTGTTGTAGTTAGTAATAGTAGTTGTATTTCATAGTCATATTAACATATATCAAATAAATTTTGGGCCAAAAACTGTGCAGGCCTACAAGGAAGTGCAGTTTTTTAAAATCACATTTTATTTTTTTTAAATTTTATCAGAAAAATCGCAATTTCATTTTTCCCCCAAAATCATTGAGCCCTATTGACAGTGACAATAAAGATAGTGATAAGAAAGATAGTAAAGAATGTCAATTATTAAAAAAACAATAGAGCAATGAATTACTATGACAAAATGAACTTAACCGACAGTAAATTTGAATTATTATTATTATTATTATTATTTTGTTTACAGCAATGCAGAGTGCAGTTTCCAATTTCCCGAACTGTGTGAACTATTTTTAGTGCTCTGATGTGTCTTTAAATACGTCATCAACAACTCGTTCCGATAGTAGTTCGGATCTGACTTCTTTGTTCAAAGTGAATTTGGTCGTAGACTGGTTATCACTCGCCTAAACGAGCTGTATGTGTACAAAACAGGATTAAACTCTCAGAACAGGAGTGACATCTGTATTTAGCTGCAGTGTGTACGTGGTGAGATGTTGTAGGTGTTGAAAAGAGGGATGAGTAAAAGAATCGTGCATGGGCCTGGAGAGCAGGATAAACAGAAAAGAGCAAAAGTAAAATGTAGTAAAGAAAGAATGCAACCATGAGAAAGATATGACTGGACTGAAAATGACTCTGGGGGAGGGGGGGGGGGGTAACTCAAAATGTTTGACTG
>JAFVLL020007476.1:0-13149 GCA_021397915.2 Tor tambroides
CCCCCCCCCCCCCCCTCTGCACGTGCCTGACCCTAGCAACAGCACTGTTTGTTTTTAGTGAAATAAGCAGTGCGTGTTTTGGCTCCTCCTCATGTGACCTTTAGTGTCTGATTCTGTGTGTTTGCTAAAGGTCAGACGTGTTGTTGTGATTCTGATGCTCAGTTGAGAATGCAGTCAGGAGGTCTGTACTGTTGAAATATTTCTGTGATACTGTCAGAAACCCGGAAAGGCAAAATAATCATGATGAGCTTTATGATTTATGAATTTTTCTCTCTCTTTTCTCTCATATGGGCTGCGGCTGCTGGAAATGACAGTTAATAATATGATTTTACCAGCAAACTCTGTTCAGTTCTCATAAACTTTTATTTAACTTTTATAATTTTACTAACCGATGCGAGCCGTTTGCAGAAGATCAGAATGGAGTCTGGAGTCACATGATCTTCTGCTGTGATGCTCAATGTGCTCACGCTGAGAGAGCTTCATATCCTCCATCTCTATCACTGAGAACACACGCCATCACATTAACTTCATCAGAGCTTCTATCCCTGATTTTAGACATAGCTCTCATTTTCTATTTCAGTTGCATCTCAGCTGGTGGATCGGGACCTAAAATCTGGTCAAAAAAAAAAAAAAAAGGCATATGAAAATGCCAATAGCCATATAATCATGCATCACTTTTACACTGGAAAAAATATTTTTGAAGTTGTAATTAAACATCATTGGAGTAAAATTATTACAACATTTTTTTTCGGTGATAGTGGCCAAAAATTATTAGAGTATGAATCCATAGCAATTTAGAAACCAATGTTGTAGTTTCAATACTTTTTAGGTTATTTTAGTTTACTTTCACACTATAAACATCACATTAACTTCATAACAACTGAGTTTCTGTCGCTACTTTTGTAGATATTTTTAAAAACTCTGATTTTCTATGTGAATTGCATCTTAGCTGGGGGATTGGGACCCAAAAATGGGGCAAAATGATTGTTTAAAAATAATGCTAAATGCATATGAATATAAAATATTCATATAAAAATGCTAATCATTCTGATAGCAAAATAAATAGGCTCGTATTTTGGCACAGATGTCTCTTTAATTTCAATGGTTTCATACTCCAAACATTAGTGGAGTAAGTTTTACAGGAAAATACTACTTAAAATTCACTGGAGAAAATTATTACTACACAATTTTTTTTTTCTCAGTAATAATTATTAGAGAATGAAACCATTGAAATTCAAGAGACATTCAGAAACCAAAGTTGAAATTGAAATACTAAATGTTTTTCTTTACTTCATATGATAAGCATCCCATTAACTTCATTGTGAATAAGTGTTTCTGTTGCTACTTTTACAGATATTTTTAAAAACTCTAATTTTTAAATTGAATTGCATGTCAGTGGATCTCAACTGGATCAGGTCTCAAAAATGGGTCACAGGTCTTTTCAGAAGCAATGCTAAATGTATATAAAAAAATGCAAATAGCCATATAATCATGCAACTGAGTTTCTGTCACTACATTTATAGATATTTTTAAAAACTGACATTTTATTATTTGAATTGTCAGTGGATCTCAATTAGTGGATCAGGTCTTAAAAATGGTTTCAAAAACAATGCTAAATGCATAAAAAAGCAATGCAATCGGGCATATGATCATGCATTTGATAGCAAAATAAATTTCATTAGATATTTTGGCACAAATATCTCTTTGATTTCAATGGTTTCATGCTCTCAGCGGCCATTTAGAAGATATTAACAAAACATTTAGAAACAAACGCTGGAGTTTCAGTGCATTTAAGGACATTTTTGTTTACTCTGACACAATAAACAGTTGTGGATGTCTAATGTAAAATTTGGGTCCTGAAACAAAACCGGTCGAGAAGAACTGCTTTCTGCGACTTACAATTATCAAAAGACTGATGCACTAATAATTACAATCAAAATTCAGCAGCTATTGTTCTGAACTGTCTTTGCTAACTGTGTACTTACTTCAAACCTGTTGTTGAGATGTGAGTACACTGCAATTATGTGTAATTATGACTAGCTCATTATAATGCACAGCAGGACTAGTGTAAGTCTTAGCAAACGCGCTCGCCGCTTTATGAATAACACTGTTGTGGAATGTTGCCCAAACATCTCAGATCGCTCCAGTTGTCCACACAATGTGACGGACTAAACCTGTGCTCACGTTACACTCAAAAACACCAGAGCCATTGAAGGATCAGATGAAGTTTGTCAATTACACACCATATTAACACACACACACACAGATACAGTGCTCTCAGTGCTGGACTGATGTTTTCTATCAGCAGTGTGATGTTCATTTTGCTTTGTCTTATTAGTGATGTTTAAAGCAAACAGCAGCTTTGCTATTGCATATTACTCAGAACCTACTACAGAACACTCTAGCAACCACACAGAACATATAAATTCATGTCAGAACATCTTAGCAAATGCGTAGCAATGCTCTAGCATGTTTTTACCAGCAAGCACAACTCACATTTATTTTTAGGAAGTGTAAAAATCTAGTTTTAATTAGATGATTCGTTCATTGTTGTATTTTTGTTGTTGTTGCTGCTGTATTTTCTTCCAATTTCCAATCATTTCTTATTATTATTTAATATATTTATTGTGTAACTGATAATTCTTATGTATTTTAAGCTATGACTGTTATAAATATATTTAATATATTATTAATTATGTTTAATATATTAGGTATACCATTTTTATTTATTATTAGTCATATATATTCTTAACTGTAATGTGTGTTTCTAATTTAATAATAATAAATATTATATTTTATTTTTTTAGCTATAATATGCATTTTTTCTCATTTATTAATTATTATTCTTATTATATATTATTATAAATGTTATAGATTTTTACCTATATGTATTTTTTTTATTCATTATTACTCATACTGCATGTATTCTTAGCTTTATGCATTTTTTTAAATGAATTTATTTGTTATTAGATTTTTTAGCTATGTATTTTTTAAATTTATTAATTATTGTACATATTCTTAGCTATGTTTCTTATCTAATTTATTCCATTGTTATTATTATATATCCTTAGCTAATATATTTGTATTTTAAATAATTCTTATTCTTAACTATAATATGTTTATATAATAAGTATTTGTTTATAATAAGAACGTAAACAGCACATGCAGATATGTCAATAGACTAATAAGTGTATAAGAAACAGGAAATATGTCCTGTTGATAAAGATGCATCATCTTGGATGGACATTTTAACTGAGCTCATGCATTTTTTGGAATACAACACATAAAATGTCTTTAATAAATTATATTGCATGTTCATGTTTTCTTGCATGTTTTAGGAGGCTGTGGGTTTGGCAATATCAAATGCATAAATCACTTACAGCAACTTTACTTGGTTTGCATGCATTTTATGAGCCGTTGATGCACAATAGTGATGAAGCTTGCCAGAAAATACCGCTTGGTTGGTTTATAAAGGGAGTGTGATAAAACCACATTTCCCATCGTTCTCAAACGTCATTGTTTGCTCTTCATTTGGTTGCATCTAAAACACATCCTGTTTGTGTCGCCTAGTGCAAAATATTGTCAACACATCCATTTTATTCCATGCAAAATCACTTGAATGCACATCATATCATAATTACAGCTTCCAAACACTATGCAGGAACGTCCCTGGAGGAAAAAGCAACACTTTCCCCAAAAAGCTTGTCATTGCTGTAAAAGCTGGAAATATTAACCTGTGGGGACTGAATGATTATACAAACAGCACATTTCAGTTCTAAATATATGTATCTGCAGATTGAGAATGAGAAAGCGAGGGACAGAGAGACAGGTGCTTTTCGTTTATTAATTCGCGAGAGGGAGAAGAGGAATATGTTTTAGCAAACAGCCCCGTTGAATCTCAGCCTGTTCTTTCTCGAGTTGACAGAGCGGATTGTGCTGGAGTTGAGTGCATGAAAAGCACGAGAAAAATGACAGAGCGTCTGATGATAACCAAAGTGCTGATCTTAGTCATTTTGTTGGCTTCGAGTCAAGTCTTTTGTTGAGGGAAAATTTGACTCTTCAGCAAGTGGAGTGCACTCGTTTTGATTTTGAAATGTCACAATCATTACGAAGAAGCGAGGTCTGCTCTGACATTTATTATTTATAATGCAAAAGCTACGCAATAAGAAAGACCTGATTGAAAACCCCGCAGGAAGGATTATGGATTTAATGATTTCGAATAACCAAAGTAAACATGAAACAAACTCTCTTTACTGGCACGTTTGAAGATGTTTAGAGGAAATAAACGCTACACGTCGCCATCGCGTGACATTACCTCATTGTGTGCATAAGAGAGCGCAGTCTTTGAAGTTATGCATATAGGAAGCGTGTTGATAAGCTTCTTATGTTTATTGTAAATGTACAGTATTATCCTTTGGTCAACAAAATAAACAAAACTATAAGGTTAAATGCTGATCGATCAGTGTTCCAGTAGAGGAATGAGGACACAAACAAATAAACAAATACATTGTAAATAGTAATAATTAAATATATATGTATTAATGTATGCAATATATATCATTATATAATATATAAAATATATTATAAAATGCATTTAATTTATGCAGGTGTAAAGGCAGCAATGCTTATTTTCATTTAAAGTTAAAGTACTATAATAACTAAAACTAAATGAACTAAATGACAACACAATAAAATTACTAAAATTAAAAAAATAAAAGAATATATATATATATATATATATATATATATATTAAAGTTGAAATACTAAAATAACTCCAATTAAAACTGAAATATAAAAATATTAAAAAATAAATTAAAACTAAAATATTAAAAATATGTATAGACATATGGGAAACTTAAACTAAGAACGAATAAAAATGACAACAAAATTACAGTAATTTTTAATTTTATGTAATTGTTTTGTATTATATATTGCTTACGTTGGAAATATAGTGACAACCTCTCGTATCTTCTTGCTTTCGATATGATCACGTGTACAGTAAAATACAGATTACAGAACAGAATTTTATTTACATCTTTTGTGCACTATAGATTTATTTTCTTTTTTTATCATTCTGTTTTTCAGTTTTGGTGGCCTCTGAATGGAAACTCACAGCAAATGGAAACAGCTCTTCAGCTGTCCATTTCTTGTAAACAGCAGAACATATTCTCATTACTGACGGTCAGGAGGCAAAAAAAGGGTGTGGGGAGGATAAAATGAACATCCCTGTAAACAACACACATTTACTTTCTCACCAAAGCCAGCAAACAAAAGCCATCGAACCAAAACAAGCACACTTACAGGAATAGTTCACCCAAAAAACAGATTTCTGTCATCATTTACTCACCCTCACCTGTTTCCAAACCGGTATGGCTTTCTTTCCTCCACCGCTGCTGTGAAATCTCATGCCCACGCCCACATACAAAACCATTCAGTTTAAGAGAATATCTGTGCATATGCAAATGAGCTTTCAGCAAACAATCAATTATGAGCAATTGAAGCTACTTTCATAATGCTTTTTGTCCTTTTATTTACAATTTCTGCTTGCATTGACTGCAAAAGAGCAGCGTGGACTTTCTACTAAATATCTTCTTTTGTGTTTCACAGAAGAAAGATAGAAAGCCATACAGGTTTGGAAAAACGTGGGTGACTAATAACAGAATTTTCCGACATTATCTTCTTAAATGTGAAAACACCAGCTTGTATTTCTGAAATAAACCACAAAATCAGCGGACACTCGTAGACGTGCATGGAGAGTGGATTCTGTGTGCAAACGTTCAGAAACGCTGAATGTGAGCTAAAGGTTTAACGTGTTGGGACGTAAGTTTATAATAAGAGTGTATTCTTTTGTTCATTGAGGTGGTTTGTGACGAGAGCTCAACGCGACGTGTTCAGCTCGAATAAGCCAGCCGTTCGCTGACACAGTAATCATTTTGACATTTAATAACACTTGTGTAACCTCCCTTATTTATTGGCCCTCGCTTATTATGGCAGAACATACTCGCCGTCTCTCTTCACACATATCTGTGGGGGTGTGTGTGTGCTTCATTTACCGTAAAGCAGGTGACAATTGCCGTTTTTAACTATTTTCAAAGGTTTTCATGAAATGCAAAGTGTCATCTGCTTTGTTAATTGGCTAAGTGCAGGAGTAATTGGATGAGTCTCGTAAAAATATGTCTAGGTCACAAATTAAAAGAAAATTAATTTTTGCATAAAAAAGCATTTTTTTAAAGAACAAAATTGATTTTTTTTTTTTTTTGCATCGTGATATTATTCTTTCTTGACGGATTAAGCACATTTTCCCATTAAATGCTCATTGTTTGTCTGTTTTTTGTTGTTGTTATTTTCATTATTCTCCATTCTCATTGCTGTAATACATTTTTAATGTATTACATGCATCTACCTACATTTTAATGAATGTAATGTAATACATTTTTATTAAACAAGCATTTATTAAAGGCTGAATACTGTATACGTAAAGTTTACATTTTAAATAATATATTGTGGTTTTTGCATTAATTTAATTATTTTTTTGTATTTAGTATAGTAATGAGAATTGGTAGTAGGAAATGTGATGATAAATCAGTAATATGAATGAATGAATGAATGAATGAATACATACATACATACATACATACATGATATATAGGTGCACAGACAGATTAATAATAAATACAAATAAATACAAAATAAAAAAACAAATAAAAAATAATCAATAAAAAAATAGTAAAAATAAATTATTTTCTTGTAAAATGAAGTGTGTAATTTTCTGTGGCACTGTCCGCATTTCAGAATAACAAAAATAATTCTGTTCGGACTGTTTCCAAACAGGTTTCCACACCACCTTCTGCCATTCGTCGATAAACAGATAGTCCCGCCCTAATCTCACGTCATTGGTTGTTTCTGTGTCTGCCTGTTTGGGTCTCAAACAAACAGATCAAGGTTTTGAAAGCGCAACAATGTTATATATTCTTTTATAGCTTCTTTCTTGTGATTTTGGGGTGAAATAATGACCTGGACATGTTCTTTTGTGAGATTCAGTTAATTAAAGCCGTACGGTTGTAATTGGTTTCTGGGGGTCGTTGGGTTGCAGCTTATCAGTGCTTCATAAATAAAACAAATCTTTGCACTAGCAACGTTTTTTTGTCCCTGCTCTTTGTTGAACACAAGAGGATGCTGGGAAGGGAGGCACTACACATTCCAAAGCCATGATGCAATGGAATCCCTGAGCCTGTTAACCCCTAAATATACACACACACAGATACATAAAACATGCATGTGCATGCACATAAATGCGATGCATGAACGGCTATGTTCTCTCTTTCTCTCTTACGAGCGTCTGCTCCACATGCCTGTTGAGTTCTCCATCTGTGGCTTTTATTAAACAAGTTCCCACCCCAGGACCCTCTCCAACACACTCACACTAACTGCATGTGGTACAATAAGCATGTTGACACGCACACGGTCGTGGAGAGACAACAAGTGTCCTACTGCGATGACAATGACAGCTCACTCACAACCGCGCCAAACACACACACAAACACACAAATGATGCACAGGCTCATTCTATATGCAATTGTGCATGTTATAGATGTAAAATCCACAGCTTGTGTACAGAGAATACGAGCTTTTGCAGCTGAGTTAGTGGTCTGTTCATCAAGAATGTTTAACATTATATATGACCCTGGAGCACAAAAGCAGTCTTAAGTCGCTGGGGTATATTTGTAGCAATAGCCAAAAATACATTGTATGGGTCAAAATGATCAATTTTTCTTTTATGCCAAAAATCATTAGGATATTAAGTAAAGATCATGTTCCATGAAGATATTTTGTAAATTTCCTACTGTAAATATATCAAAACTTCATTTTTGATTAGTAATATGCATTGCTAAGAACTTCATTTGGACAACTTTAAAGGTGATTTTCTCAATATTTTGATTTTTTTGCACCCTCAGATTCCAGATTTTCAAATAGTTGTATCTCGGCCAAATATTATCCTATCTTAACAAACCATACATCAATGGAAAGCTTATTTATTCAGGTTTCAGGTGGTCCAGGGTCACAGATTTGTTTGCCTCTTAAAAGGCTTAGCAGGAAAGTGGCGTTCTCTACATTGTGCTCCATCTATCTCTCTCTCCTATTCGCTGTTTAATTCTCTTTCTTTTAAATGGCATGTCTTCTGTTAGGTTAAGCTATGGACACAAATGCACAGCGAAAAATCAGATAAATGAGTTGGTGTAGAAGCACAAATAAGCAAAAGCTTACAGATGCAACATCACTTAAATAGTGCTATTGTACAGTATTATTGCAGATAGATAGATAGATAGATAGATAGATAGATGTCAAATTCACATTCTCTTTTAATAGATTTCATTTTTTTTTTCAGTTTTTCATTGTTATATTTTGACATTGACTTGATGAAATGGGTAATCAGAATGGTTTGGCCATCACGTGCTATTAATTGAGCGATAACATATTCTGCATATTTTATATTTGTGAACCTTAAAGTGTAGTTAAACCCATAAAAACATAGTCTATAATGGAAATGTATTAGTATATATAGAGTATATATGAGAATCTTTGCAGCAATATGAAAATTAAATTAACTATGACTGTAAATACGAAATGCGTATTATAATCTATGATTATAATCTATAATCTTTTCTTGAACAAACATTCTACCAATAACGTTAACGCTCCTTCAAAGTTCTGGTCTTTAATAGCATTCTCAAACCATTAACACAAATGTTAGCAGAAAAAAAATATTTATACATTATTTATGGAATGTTTTTTATACTTTACTTTCAAATGTTACTTACAACTCAAAAGTAACATTCACATAATAATTGCAAAATAATGAAATGTAACATTCCCATATAATTGTTTTTGACATTCACATAACCAAGAAAGATGTTTTTAAACATCTATCTATCTATCTACACGTGCAAAATGATTGACAGACAAAGAGCATTTATGATTGGCTGGTTTTCAGAGTGGCTTCATGTTACTTTATAGGTGTTTACGAATGTAAGACTCATTTCTCAGAACATCTATTTGAGTGATACAGCCCATGTATCACATAAATATATTTTCTTTGCTACTTTAAGTGTCCAAATTGTTTTTGAGGTCGTTGTTTGTGAAGCAGTCATCAATTCAACCTTATGTCCCGTCTCAAATCTTTCTCATCCATCTCTCCTTCTTTTCCTTCCCGCTCCCATCGGCAGAGGTCGCCTGACATTTCACATGGAGGAGTCAGTGTGAGTGAACCATACACACACACACACACACACACACACACACACACACAGAGAGAGAGAGAGAGAGAGAGAGAGAGAGAGAGAGAGTCATAAAGCAGGAGATTTCTGTGTTTCTGTATCTCTCAAAGTTAGGCTATATACTGTTTTGTATTGGAAATTTACTGTGAAAAATACAATGACAATGTTTTAGATGCCTTTTGGGTACTGTATATATTGTATTTTTTTAGGCTACATTTTTGTTTATTAAAAACAATTTTAATAACATATTACTGTAGAAGTATTTTGTTAAAAAGAAAACATTCTAACGTTTTACTTATACTAAAAACTGCTTTAAAAACACATAATTTTCACTTATATTTAATATATTAACAGGTATGGGCTTTTCAGATTATTTTGCGTTAAAGTGCATTTTAAGCGCGTAAATAATCGCGAAATATCCACCGAGCATCACCGCGCGCGTTTTCATATGGAACAGACATCCAGTGAACGGATGTGAGGAGAGCAAGAAAAGAGGCTCAACCCCTTTTTCTTTCAGTCGTTCTGTTGCTTTTTGTTTGGGGTAACAATAGAGAGAGAGAGAGAGAGAGAGAGAGAGAGAGAACAGAAGCGCGATCTGCTCTCCATGCCTTCAGTCTAGCGGAGCGGGCGATGGATGTGAGATTTTACCCTGCACCTCCTTCAAGCGTGGGCTCCTGTACATTACCCACCGACACAAGCCTCTCCTCTCTGGACTATTACCACTGCAACAAGGTAATTTACCCCACCATGCGTTGGCTTCTCCTTTGTTTAACACGCACAGTTCAGCAATTCTTTCCCCGGATGGAAATAACCTGCTTTATTCACTTCAGGGCAGTTTCATCTGTTGCAGAATGAACATCATGTTATTTAGTGTGGGCTGTTATGGTGAATGTGTTAGTTTTGAGTGCGCATTGGTGGGTGATGCGAAACCTCGGACGCGCGTGCGTCTCCGGACAAGGTGGAAAACAGTCCCAAACTTAGTTCGCTACGTCGGGAATTGTGCACTTGCATCACTGCATCTGCTGGTATATTCATCCAAAACCGGGCTGTACGTTAAATTTGGCATTGCACCTGAAAAGCATTAGGCTGAGTAAACTAAAGTCCGCTAAAGACTCCGGCAGCTTGTTTCCCGAGGGAAGATGGAGAGCTCCCCTCCAGCACCTCTCATTGAACATGAATTATAGGAGACACGGAGCGCTCTTTTCTTTCTGTCTGGATGCGAATTAACTTCATAATTGCTTTGTTGATAGAACTGAATCCCTCTGTGACGTAGTTGCAATTCCACGTGTTAGAAGAAGCGAACAATTAATTAGTTCTTAGGCGCGTTATTTATTTATTTATTTATTTATCACGGGGAACTCGGCTGGCAGGATTTCTACGATGATGTGCATTTGTTTCTGCTTTTGATTGAAATGAAACAAGACAGTTCGAGACTCAAAACAGTGGATAGTGCATTTAGCTTTTTTCAGCAATATTCATAAAGAACATATTTTAAACATAATGTGTACATTGTGACTGCTATTGTACATTGCTGAGTGAAAATAATATGTGCATTAGGATTAGGCGTCAGTAGAGTAGCTATAAGACTTTAACAATCAGTTAAAGATATTCACTTTACATCCTCGTTTCTCTACGGACTGACTATACGTTCACCTGCGATGGCGTGAATTAAGAGTATTGCTTTTTGAGTTTTAATGGTTTGTGCATAATGCAGTTCGATAGGCTACTAGAAGTCATGCAGTTATTTTTCGGTTTTGTTAACTTGTGTTTTGTTTAATTGCGTTCTGTGTGTATACTTGTAAGTTCCTACAAAAGTGTGCTGTTTAGCGTTTGTCATGTAATAGATCGCAAAGGTAACATCGAACTGTCAAATTTGCAGTTTGTTTACGTAGATTCGGATTTCGTTCAGAATTGAATGCATGCATTAAAGCGCTTTTCACGCGTTAATCGAGCAGTAGCGAACATTTTCCGTGTTCCGTGTTGTGTTCGTGAGGCTTGAACAGTAGTTAAACGCCACCAAACCGAATACTGAATAACACCATATGAGTATATCTACTTTAATTTTCTAATAAACAGACAAAATAAGAATTTGCAATAAGAACCAATCAGTTGTGAGGATTTTTGAGCTTCACGCTCCGGCCCACGTAGCGTCTTTTCGTTTTACCGCAACTATTTTTTTCGTTAATTGTGTATTACTTATTACTGCAAAGTTGTTTTTTATTGAACTCAGTGAGTTACATTCATGTTATATATAATGTATATATAGGCTATGTATAAACTGTTGTATGCATTACGTTGGCTATATAATGGTCAAAACACTGGCTTTTAGCTTTAAGAGTAAGTGCATTATTTAATAACCCCTCTATCTTTAGAAGCATTGCAAGTTTTCTTTTAAAAGGCAGCCTGTGATAGAGCTTAAAATTCAGTCATCCTGACAGAGAGTAAGTCATAATTTGCTGATGGGTGTTTATAGTAGGGTGTCACAGTGGCTCTCAGCATATGGAAAAGATCAGCCGGCGAATGGAGCGCAGAGTAATCTAAGCCAACTCCATACGTTGAAAAACGATCCCGTGCAAGTGGACATTATGAAACAAAATTTTAGGGGAACAGCCTGCTCTCCCCACCACAATGGCCCTCTTTATGTGCCCCAGCTTTAATAATGCAATATTCTCCAGCATTCTTGAGAGGCCCCAAATGAAGGTCACGTATAGAGGTCTCGCATTAATATGTAACGTTTTAGTGTTTGAGTGAAGTGGTTTACAGTGGTGCCACATGAACCGGAAATTGTTCTGAAAAACTAGGCCATCCATGATAAGTGACTATCGTTTCCTGTCGCTAACACACAAACATGCTACATGCTGCATTCCTGAGCCGTGCATGAGCTTTTTCATGCTTGTATGTGAAGTATGAAATGTAGTAAATGGTGGAACAATGCACATACTGTGTGGGAAACCAAAACAAGAGAATCTCACATTTTCGAGTTTCTATTTTCTGGATTTACAAATTAATACATCAAAAAATCTAAATAAATAATAGTTTGCAGTTAGTATTTTTTGAAGACTTGTTATACTAAGTGCAATCCCATTGGAGGAGTCTGGATTTAAGTTTAAGTGCACTATCCACTAACATCTTTTATTGTTAGGTTAGCAGCATTTCATATAATGATATACTTTGGTCATTAAAGGTGCAATTAGTATTTTTTTCAGCTTTTTCCAGTTGTACATCCAAGAAAATGAATAAAAATAGTGTTTAGTTTTTTTAATGGTGGCCACCATGTTAATACACGAGACGAATGCTGCTTTATCATTGTCACGTTTCAGTTTGCGAAATAAATTTTGCATTGCTCTGATGTACACAAGGGGGCGACATATTTCACTTTAAGAATGTGGATGTGTTGTTATTCAGCTAGCTAGCAGTAAACACGTCATATTTACCTAACAATGCACCACTTGTGTAGATAGAAGAGTGTATTTTGGGAATATATTTTTTGCGCGTAAAAGTGCGGTTACGTTTACCGTTATTCGGCGCATTTTTGTGGGCGAAATCCAGTCATTTCAATAGGAATCCACGCAATTGGGAATTTCGCGAGGGTGAAAGATTCTTCCGTGGAAATTTTGCAACAAGTTCAATGCATTGACCAACAGAAAGCTGCTTGATGTAAATGTGACTTCTTTCTTCACTATTGACATTAAAGAAATTACATTCTTTGCTCACGAATTTTCCTTAATGTGACCTCAATATAAGACTGAAGATTAGCCTTTAAAGTTTATATCTGTTGATTTTGTTCATATCCTGTCTTTATGCATGCATACAGTTTGCAGGCAGTTGCACCTCAGAATAGGGAAGCAACTTTACAGCTATAACAACCAGGCA
>JAFVLL020007477.1:0-34579 GCA_021397915.2 Tor tambroides
GATTTTTGGCATAAAAGAAAAATGGATAATTTTGACCCATACAATGTATTTTTGGCTATTGCTACAAATATACCTGTGCTACTTAAGACTGCTTTGTGCTCCAGGGTCACAGATGTGTTATTTTAGGCCAATACACATTTTAAACTAACAGACCCAGTATTGAGAGTTATTAAAGTTCACCTTCTCTCCCTCCACCTCTGCTCCAGCCATCTTCAGGTCGTCTTTGGTTTTGTTAGTGCAGTGTTCGCAGGTGCAGTCGAAGAAATACTGCTGCTTCAGCAAACGCCTGCGATCTTCAGACAGATTCAGAAAGTCCACATATGACACAGTCACTTCTTCTCCAGGACTGATCTTTCCCAGCGCTCGCAGCTCAATCCTGCGACACAGACAGACAGAATCAGGAGCTTAAGATGAGATTTCACTGCAAAAAATTATTTTCTTACTTAGTATTTTTATCTTGAAAACAAGATAAAAATACTAAGTAAGAAATCATTTTTTGCAGTGTAGAAACCAAACAGATGACAGAGAAGAAACAGAACTAGTCTACTAGTCCTTCAGCAGGCCCTGCAGATCAAGTAAGTTAAAATCAAGAAAAACTAACTACACAAAAACACATGAGTTCAGTGAAACCAGAGTGGTTTTGTATATAGACCCGCATGATGATCATATACAACATCTTAACTTGATCTGACGGCAGACACAAAAGCAATGGGTCTTATTCACTAATAATTGTGTGGATTATTCATATTCATATTAATGTAGAGAAAAATATCCACCTACAAATTCACAACACGTGTATATGCACATGAATTTGTGCTTAACCTTGTTTTGTTTATGAATTTGGAAACTTTCATTGCTCTCAAACTCAGCTTTTTATCTTCTTCCACACGAGTATGTGGATTTTGTGTTTTTTTTTTTTTTTTAAATAAATTTAGAATAAATTTCACTATGAAAGTTTTTGATTTGTGCACAAATATTTCCTTACTTAGTAAAAATTCTTAAATCAAGAAACCGAACTCTTGTTTACTTAAAAAAAGGTCATAAACATTAAGTAAGATTGAGATTAAAATGAGAAAAAAAATATTTTTTTCTTGTTTTAAGCATAAACTCACTCATTTTTTTTTTTTTTTTTAATAAAACAAGACTTAATATCTTAAGTAATTTGCTTCTCAAGTAAATACATCGTGAAACATTTTCGGCAGCGGCTATTTGCACTCAGTGTAAATAGCATATTTTTTAGCGATGGATGCTATTTACACTAAGTGCAAATAGCTATAGATTCTATTTACACTGTTAAAATAGCAAGATTTTCTGCTATTTATACAACTTATTGCAAATAGTGGCAATTATCTGCACCTCAGTATTGTCGTACATTATAAAACAGTACGCAATAATAACGTATTGAGTGTAAATTATAATTTTAATCCAAATTATTAAATGCATTCCACCTTATTGGGACAATAAAACCCTCCCTACACCTACCCTAACCCTATCCGATACACTTATTTTCAACTTTTTGATTATTTACTTCATTTTTATTTAAAAAATGCCTTTTTGATGCAATATGAGATAAAAAAAAAAAAAAAAATCGGCAAAAGGCGGGCTCGAACTCGGGTCGCTCGCATCAAAAAGTATGTGTTTTACCACCTGCGCCATTGTAACTGATAGTATATCAGCGTCTTTTATTAGTTTTGAGTAACTCAGTCACAAGATAGTGGGCGAAGTTACTATATAAATAGCCTTTGCCAACAAGACGGCTATTTGCACTTAGTGTAAATAGACACTCCGAACATTTTCTGAAAAATGCATCAAAATTAAGCAAATTTATACTTAAAACAAGAACAATATTTGCTAGTGGGCTCAGAAAAATAATAGCGTTTTCCTACATTTATTTTTCTGGCCCCACTGATAGATATTTGTACTTGTTTTCGGCATAAACTCAATTTTGATGCATTTTTCAGAAAACAAGACTTAATATGTTTAATCATTTTGGTTTTCAAGTAAATGTGTCTTTATTTAAGAATGCTTAGATATTTGTAAACAAGACAAAAATATTTTGCAATGTATATAAATAAGATAATAATTGAAAATTAGATAAAAAAAAAATTCTAATTTGATTTAAATATATTAATAAATATATCTAGTACTATAATGCAAATATGTGTTGATTTAACAAACTTTAGATATTTATACTGGAAAACAAGACAAAAATACTGATTAAGTAAATCATTTCTTGCGGTGTTTGTGCGAACACATTGTTAGTGAATGAGACCCAATGCCACACACAGACAAACCTGACAAATGTTGTTTGAGACGAGTTCAGGAAGTCGTAAAAACTCACATATATTTGCATATTAAAGGGTAATTAGTCGTGGCAGCTGTCAAGACAGAAATGTGCTGGAAGAATCTGCTATTAGGTGTGAAAGAGATTAGAAGAGACGACAAATGGACCAACCACCCATCAGCACTCGCCATTACAGAACAAGAATTTTTAATGATTTATTTTTAAAATATCAGTATTTGATTTTGTGTTCAGCCTAGGTGGGAGAAGCAAACTCTCATACTGAAAGCTGCTCTCTGTCGTGTGTTTTTTGGCTGTGTTTGGGTAGTTGATTGTCTGATGGATGTGATGATAGAAAGCGGACAGATGAAGATCTGAAGGACAGAGGTAGAGCTGAACAGACCCACCTCTTCTGAGAGTGATACATTGTATCAACAGCCGACTGACTGAAACACAAAGCAACAAGCTGTTGAATCTCAGGATACTCTTATCAATCAAATCCTGCTGTTGTGTTTGCATTAAAGAGGGGAATAACTGCATGTAAACCACTGCACTTCCTTATGCATAAACAAACTACACTATAGCATTCAGAAGTTTGAGGTGGGGGAGATTTTTAATGTTTTTGAAAAAAAAAA
This sequence comes from Tor tambroides, assembly GCA_021397915.2. Classification (NCBI taxonomy): domain Eukaryota; kingdom Metazoa; phylum Chordata; class Actinopteri; order Cypriniformes; family Cyprinidae; genus Tor; species Tor tambroides. The sequence goes on from JAFVLL020007477.1 coordinate 2,917, forward strand.
GAAAAAAGTCTCTTCTGCTCAGCAAGCCTGCATTTATTTGATCAAAAATACAGTACAAATGTGAAATATTATTTGAAATCAAAATAGCTGTTTTCTATGTGAATATCTGTTAAGATGTAATTTATTTCTGTGATCTGCAGCTGTATTTTCAGCATCATTACTCCAGTCTTCAGTGTCACATGATCTTCAGAAATCATTCTAATATGCTGATTTGCTGCTCAGGAAACATTTCTGATATTTACATGTATACATTTAGAAGATGCTTTAATTCATCAAAGAGCCATCAATATTTTGTATATTATTATTATTATTATTATATATTATAAGAAAAATAGGTCAGGAAGCAAGATAGAGAAGAAAAGAAATGCAAAGAAGAAATAAAGTAGTATTTATCCCAACATCATCAGTTTGTTTTCAACATAATCAATGTTTAACTTTTTTTTAATTTTTTTTTATCTGCTTTAAATAAATTAGTGCTGTCAAATGATTAATCGTGATTAAATGCATCCAAAATAAAAGTTTTTCTTTACATAATATATGTGTGTGTACTGTGTATATGTATTATGTATATATAAATACACACACATGCATGTATATATTTAAGAAAAATATGTAATGTTTATATATTAAATATATTTGTATATAATATAAATTATACGAATATAAATATGTACATGTAAATATTTTCAAAATATATACTGTATGTGTGTATTTATATACACAGTACACACGCATATATTATGTAAACAAAAACTTTTATTTTGGATGCAATTAATCGTTTGACAGCACCAAAATAAATATTTTATTTCATTTCATTTCAGGGCGCTTTGATGAACAGAAAGTTCAAAAGAAAAACAGCATAGAAATCTTTTGTAACATTACAATAGTTGCTTTATATCTTTTGTAAATTATAAATAGAATATTTGTGTGTATCATTCTCTTTCATTGTCACATTTAATGACTTTACTGTCACTTTTGATCAATTTAATGCATCCTCGTTGAACAAAAATATTAATTTCATTTAAAATAAAATGACTGACCCCAAACTTTTAAATACTAGTGTATCTGATGTGAATGATTTATTGATAAAATGACTCAGAAGTCATTCTCTGGGCTTTCTGGTCAACTGAGAAGCTCGTTTTTCCACATCATGAGTTGAATGTGACATTTCACAAATGTGATTAGACAAAAATGCCTGTACACTAATGATCTCTGTACTGTATGTCACACACAGGCCACAGTATTTCGGTTAATGCCTGATTTTCATGGAAACCCTGAATCACATGGGCCGCAGGGTTATTCCCTTCCCGACTTTTTCAGTTCAGACTCTCACTTCCTCCTGTTATCTTCTCTCTGATTCCTCGCCCAACTACAACACTTTCACCTGCTTGATCTCACGCTCCTCCAGAGGATGTGAAGACTGGCGTTTCTCCACTTACTTGCCGTTGTTGAGGATGACCGTGCAGTTAGGCCAGCAGTCGTGATTGACCAAACACAGGTTTGGAAATAAACCAACGCCGACGGCCTGCAGACCTCTCTGATCGCTCACCATAAACCCATTACAGTTGATCTGACAAACATGAAAGAAGAGCTACAGTGTTACATCTGAACAGGGCTGGGCGATTTTATTGATACATTCAAATGTAACATTTTACCACAATTGTGACCCTGGAGCACAAAACCAGTTATAAGTAGCAATAGTCAAATATACATTGTATCAGTCAAAATGATCCATTTTTCTTTTATGCCAAAAATCATTAGGATATTAAGTAAAGATAGCTTTCAGATGATGTATAAATCTTATACCCTTATGACTGGTTTTGTGCTCCGGGGTCACATATATAATCAGACTACTTTTGTTTATCACATTGATTTAAATAGGATAATCTTGTACCATATTGTTACAAAAATATATTCCATTTTCTGTTATTAACAACATGAGGGTGCATTAAACATTATATGTGACCCTGGAGCACAAAAAAATCATTCTTTTATGCCAAAAAGATCATGTTCCATGAAGATATTTTGTAAATTTCCTACTGTAAATATATCAAAACTTCATTTTTGATTAGTAATATGTGATTTTCTCAGGATTTTGAGTTTTTTTGCACCCTCAGTTTCCAGATTTTCGGCCAAATATTGTCTTATCCTAACATATCATACATCAATGTTATTTATTTTCAGCTTTCAGGATAAATCTCAACTGCAAAAAATTGACACTTATGACTGGTTTTGTGGTCCAGGGTCACATATTATGTCAAGGAACTGTAGGGCGTTTATGAGTTTAATGAAAAGCTAATAAGTAATTTAATCGTAAAAATGTTATTTTAAAATAAATCATTTTAAAATCAATCAAAATAATTAAAAAAAACTGAAATATTGCATTTGTTTACCAGTATGTCATGTGAACATAACCAAGGTCAGAGAAACAATGAACATGCAAATGTGATACTGAATTATTAAAATATTTATTTTAAAATCTCAGGTGTACTTCAAGTAAATATATTAGATGAAAGAGGATCAGATGAAAAAAAAGTTGTGAATTTGTGCATTTTAATAGGCAAAAGCATCCAAAAGACAGAAAAACATGGTTAAATAAGTAAGTGATAGAGTGAAAATTCAAATATAAATGAATGTGTTCATCAGAAGTTATTGCAATGTTGACACACTTCTTAAACCTGAAATGATTTTTTGTAAATCAGATGCACCTGACTAATGACTGATCTCTGTGTGAATCTCCACAAAACTAGAAACTTTCTGATAAGCGGTAGGCTATTTTAGAAAGGAACATGTAAAAGATGAAAAAGAGGAACTAGGGAGGATCAATACATTATAAATAAATGATTGCTATTGTGCAAATAATATGTGATCATGTAATCCATCAAAAAGTAACTGTAGTCTGATTACGAGATTTTAAAATGTTATTTCATCTAATTACAAGTACTTAATTTTTGGAATCTGATTGCCTAATCTAGTCCAGATTATATGTTATCAGTTACCACACTCTTAAAAATAAAGCAGCTTCACGATGCCATAGAAGAAGCTTTTTTATCTAAATGGTTGCATAAGGAACCTTTAACCTTTCTGTTTCACAAAAGCTTCTTTGTGGCGAAAGAAGGTCCTTCAGATTATAAAAAGGTAAGAAAGATGACTGAATGGTTCTTTGTGGAACCAAAAATGGTTCAAGAAGCTTTATTTTTAAGAGTGTATCACATCTGAACATCTAACATGATGATTTGAAGCTCACATACCACTCCAAGGACGTGAGAGACGTTGTCCACCGTGTGCGGTTTGCTGGAACGAGGCCAGAAGTCGAGGAAGTTGTGTATGTCGACTTTGAAATCCTTGAGGTCGTCTTCAGAGATGTCATAGATGTGGTCCTCTAGCTCCTCCAGAGCTGTTAACTGCGTGTCAGAAACCACGCTTCCCTCCTTATCCATACGCCACAAGATACGAGCGGCAAGACTAATGCACACAACATCAGATTTCCACATTATTTCCGTCACATATGAGCATGAACACATATGGTTAATCATGACCAAAGAAGGGAACATGGACAATGTCTGAACCATTACATAAAAATAGACTGAAAACATCAACATAAATGTGAGCCTGGAGCACAAAACCAGTCTTAAGTAGCACAGGTATATTTGTAGCAATAGCCAACAATACATTGTATGGGTCAAAATTATCCATTTTTCTTTTATGACAAAAATCATTAGGATATTAAGATCATGTTCCATGAAGACATTTAGTAAATTTCCTACTGTAAATATATCAAAACTTAATTTTTGATTAGTAATATGCATTGCTAAGAACTTCATTTGAACAACTTTAAAGGTGATTTTCTCAATATTTAGATTTTTTTGCACCCTCAGATTCCAGATTTTCAAATATTGTCCTATCCTAACAAACCATACATCAATGGAAAGATTATGACCCTTATAACTGGTTTTGTGGTCCAAGGTCACATATATTTTAATGAAAATTTTCCAGCATGGCCTTTCTGATTCTGGTCAGAAACACCAGCACATTTAGACTTAATCATCTTGAATGTGCATGGATAAATCAAGCTCAAGAAGTGTTTAGGCTCCTACCGGACGTTTTCATTGGGCACTTTTCCGTAGTCCTTGACAGCAGCACACTCCTGCTTATGCTCTTCCATGCGGCACGCTGACAAGTTTTACTGCCAATACTGCGCAAAACCTGCACCACCGCAGCGCTGCAGCTTCTCCTGCCGCCGGAAACAGCTGTAGAAAGATGCTAGCTAAAAGACTAGAGCAGATACAGTAAAGTCTGATTAGGTCAAACACTTCCAATACTACATGTTAGGCTCTCAGTTCTTTCATGTGCTGAATTATCTCATGCAACCCTATTTTTTATATAACATGCTCCAAAACTGATTGTTCCTGGTGAGACGATGAGATTCTGATTTGCTGAGTTACTTGAGACTAATCTTGATTTTACAGGCTGGTTTTAGATGAGTTTGGGTCTGGAACTGACACTGATTATCTTGTTATATATAGACCACCAGCAGCCATATATTATGATGCAACTGAATCAAGTTCACTGATTATTGAAAGATTAATCATAATCAGCGTGACTGAGCTATCACTGATGTACCTTTATAGATGCTTAAATTACAGTAAGAAAACTTATGTAGATTTAGTTTAAAATAATTTTCACTGTGAAATTGCTTGTAAATTTCACAAGAGAAAGACATTGAATTAAATATGGAATTTTAAGAGAAATACTAAAATGTACTTTCTTGTAAAAATGCAACCATTCTAATAATCTTTGTTTTATTAAAAAATAAAATAAAAAAAATAAATAAATTTTACTGTGTAGTTTTCATTTTAAAATTTTCCATTTTTCAAGTTAATAAATCTTTTGTGTTTTTGATTTTTTAAATTCTTAAGTTCATTTTTAGTTCTAGTTTTTCTAGTTCTTAAAGTTAATTTAATGAACAATTTGAAATTTTGCATTGACAACTAGCTGAAATAAGTTTCAGTTTTTTAATATTTTATTTTATTTCAGGTAAAATTTACTTGATTTCATTTAATGATATTTTTAAGGTTTTTTTTTTTTCCTTTGCTTTTTTCATATTTTATTTCATTTATTTCAAGTAATAGAAAACTTTATTTCTATGGTTTTAGTTTTAGTTTTTTATTTTCGTTTTTTACTTGATTTTATTTAATGATATTTTTAAGGTTTTAGTTTAGGTTTTTTTATTTTTTATTTTATTTTTTTCCTTTGCTTTTCTCATATTTTATTTCACTTACTTCAAGTAATAGAAAACTTTATTTCTATGGTTTTAGTTTTAGTTTTTTATTTTCGTTTTTTATTTGATTTCATTTCATGATTTTTTAAGATTTTAGTTTAGGTTTTTTTAATTTTAATTTTATTTTTTTCCTTTGCTTTTTCATATTTTATTCCACTTATTTCAAGTAATAGAAAACTTTATTTCTATAGTTTTAGTTTTAGTTTTTTATTTTCGTTTTTTACTTGATTTCATTTCATGATTTTTTTAAGGATTTAGTTTAGGTTTTTTTCATTTTTAATTTTATTTTTTTCCTTTGCTTTTTTCATATTTTATTTCATTTATTTCAAACAATAGAAAACTTTATTTCTATGGTTTTAGTTTTAGTTTTTTATTTTCGTTTTTTTACTTGATTTCATTTCATGATCTTTTAAGGATTTAGTTTAGGTTTTTTTAAATTTTTATTTTATTTTTTTTCCTTTGCTTTTTCATATTTTATTTCACTTATTTATAGAAAACTTTATTTCTATGGTTTTAGTTTTATTTTTTTATTTTTTAATTTTCGTTTCAGTTATTTCAAGTAACACAAATCTATATGGTTTTCGATTTAGCTAATGATATAATGATCATAATACAGCTTCACCTCTTGTGTTCATTGCATCTCAATCACATTGTGTAGAACTTATTTCAGATGATTTCATCTTCATATCTGAAATCTGTTATTTTATACATTGGAACAGGGTTATTGCTGCCAACTAAACCTAAAACTAAAACCAGAATACAGAGTTCTCTATTTAAAATCAATACATAAATGTTAACCAAAATGAAATATAAAAAAATGCAACATTTCTCATTTTCATTAAGCTTATCTTGGTGTGCTAATAAAGCCTGTATAGACATATTTTAAAACAAATACAAAAAATATTAAAGAGCACTGCACTGATCGAACACTAGTATTTGAGCAGCATTTTTATGCACTCAGATCTAATAAACCTGTGCATTTCTCCATCATGTTTTCTTGAACTCTTACCTGTCGAACACAACTGAAGCGAAAGGAGGTTCAGCGAACAGAACGTCTCCGGCCCAAACCTCTTTGATGGCCCGCAGACCCCTGCCTTTCCCTGGAGAGTCAAACACTTCCACAAACTCCATGTCTGTCGTCTTCTGATGCCGATGAGCTTCTGAATGGCAGCTGGGATTCACCAGCACTCACTAAAATAGCCGAAGCCTCAGATGTACCATTTGGGGTTCAACAGAGGGGTGTCAAGGTGTCTGCCAAATAATGCAAACGGGATGCATGCAAATCAGTCTAGAGCTTTGAGAAAAGAGCAGAAGCATTGAATGCAACGGTTAAAGCTGGATGAGATTTTTTTACATGTTTGCATGTTTTCATATGCATGTACTTTTTACCTCGCCTTAAGATCTTTGTTTGGGACCCCGCGGGATATTTTTGTCCCTCAGTTGGAGCCGCCAGTCAAGAGAGGAGAAAAGACAGCTGCGTTCCAGCACTTTCCAACACTTTCTGGTGCCTTCGGACACGAATCCAGAACTATGTTCAAGAATAAAAATGTGGGAAAGCACTTAAGGATTTGGCTTAATTAATTCACTAACAAACTGGGTTTACTATCTGATCTAAGCCTAATTTACACAACTAGGCAAACGCTTGGATGCATCTGCTTGATAATGTTGGTATATTAGAGCAACAGAATATAATAATAGTGATGAAAACTAAGTTTGGGAATCATGTTGTGATCATGTGACAAATTAAAACTCTATTTGAGATTCTTTGTCTAGATTGAAGCTCTGCTCAGTCTGGATGAGTGTTCGTTAAAACTAAACGTAAAACAAGTCCAGTTAAAACAAAACAAAAAAATTCATTTAGTTTAAAATAGAATTATCTAAAACTAAAATTAAAATTGACAAAAACTTAACAGACATATTTAAATGAATAAATAAATAAAAACACAAAATTAAAGTTATAAATTAATAATTTATAAATAAATTAATTAAATTAAAAAAAATAAAATTAATTAATTAAATTAAAAAATAAAATAAAAATGGAAAAATAAAAATTAATATTAATAAATACCATTATAGTGTATCAATGATACTATTCACAAACACTGAGATAAAACAAACTGAGTTTAATATCTGATCTGAGCCTAATTTACACAACTAGTCAAACGCTTGGATGCATCTGCTTAATAATGTTGGTATATTATAAAATAATAATAGTGATGAAAACTCTGAAAAAAGCACAAATGGAAGTTTGGGAATCATGTCCTGATCATGAAAATAAATAAAGAACACCACAAAATTACAAAAACTTTAAATAAAATTCAAATTAAAAATAAAAAAAATTAAACTAATCCAAAATATTAATAAATAAATACCATAAAAGTGTATCAATGATACTAAAATAACACTTCTCTCATCCAAGGAAGCTATTAAACACTATAGATTAAATAAATATATTGTTTTTGTCTCTAAAATTACTTTTATATCTATTACATATCTATATGTTCATATTTCTGTCCAAAATCCATGTGCATGTATCATAATTGGGCGTTAATCTCATTCTGATTCTAAAGCAGATTTTTCAGATTATCTGATAAAACATTTTTACAGTTCATGTCAAAATAAGTCTGCCCAACGCACTGCGTTAATATGAAGGAATTTTCTGTACTGACTTTTCACATTTTCTTAATTACTGTATTCATATTTTTATGCATTGAATTGTGTTTTAGGTTAAATCTGTAAACTTTACGGAATATTTCCCGACAGTAATTTTACTTTTTCTACAGTTTATTGCACTTTAACCGAGCATTGGAATGAAGCAGTCTTTGCAGTTTGATTATTTCATCATTGGTGCCCGATTTTTTGATTTGCTGATATTCATATATGAGAATATAATCTGTCAGAGAGATCAGCAGTGAGCGTTTTCTGTGTCCTCCTGACTGTTGCATGAGAACACATGGACATCTGATTAGTGTTGGACATTAGATATAAGACACACACTGCTTGTTCCACTGGTTTAGACAGACAATATATTTCACATATCATAATTAATATAGTTCTGCTTGTGCATCCAGTGAAAGAGAATCTCTTTTCTGTCCTGTTCCGCATTTACACTTCTGCTCTGGCTCTTATTCTGCTTCACTCTTTTTGTGGGTTCCCGTATAATAAAATGCTAGTCTTTCTCGTTTGAAAGTGTTTCAGATGAAACTCAGTGGTTTTCATAGAGTTACACTGCTGGTCAAACGTTTGGAATAGTTAGGATTTTTTAATGTTTTGCAAGAAGTCTCTTCTGCATTTATTTGATTAAAAATACAGTAAAAATGTGAAATATTATTAGAATCTAAAACAGCTGTTTTCTATGTGAATATGTGTTAAACTGTAATTTATTTCTGTGATCAAAGCTGTATTTTCAGCATCATTACTCCAGTCTTCAGTGTCACATGAACAATATTTTTGTGGAAACATTTATTCATCAAGGATTGACAGTAAAGACATTTATAATGTTACAGCAGATTTCTATTTCAATTAAATGCTGTTCTTTTGAACTTTCTATTCGTCTGTGAATCCTGAAAAATAAAATGCATCACTGTTTGAGCAGCACGACTGTTTTCAATATTGCTAATAATCAGAAATTTGTTTTTTAAGCAGTAAATCAGCATATTAGAATGATTTCTGAAGATCATGTGACACTGAAGACTGCAGTAATGATGCTGAAAATACAACTTTGATCACAGGAATAAATTACAGTTTAACAGATATTCACATAGAAAACAGCTATTTTAGATTCTAAAAATATTTCACATTTTTACTGCATTTATGCTGAATTAAATGCAGTGAGTAGAACATTAAAAAATCCTAATTGCTCCATCTCATCACCACATGCTGTACTTTTCAATCATGCAGAACTCATTATATTTTACAGCCTCACGCATGATTTAACAGCATTAACTCTCTTTTTATGAATGATCTTTTGTGACTTGTGCATCAAATGCATTCGTTCCTTTCGGAGTCGCTGGATATAAAGCATCATCATCCCACTTCCAGCTTCTTCTGAAGGCTTTCCGCAGCATCTTAACATGCAAGACCAGATCTCTGGAGAGCCCAGGGGTCTGGGAAGAGCTCTGTGCATTATCACAGGAGCGTCTAAAGGCTATGGCCGAACTCTTGCATTACAGATCAGCTGCCTTCTGAAGCCCAGATCCGCTCTGATTCTGAGCAGCTGAACCAGGTGAAAGAGGACATCATAACCCTGTTCGGCGGACAGAACAAATTAGATGTCCGCTGCGTGCAAGCCAATCTGGAGAAGAAGGAAGGCTTGGAAAAAACAGTTCAGGCGGCTAAAGAGACGTCAGTGTCTGAAACGGACCACATACTTCTGATCAATAACGCAGGTGTGCTGGAGTCCCTTTCTTACTCAGCATTTTTGTATTGTTTACAGAGGAGGACAGTAGTGAAGTATTACTCAAGTCAGAGATGGGCAGTATTTCAAATACAAGTGTTTGAAATACAAAATACTATTTGTATTTAAATAAGAGGATGTTGAGATATTTGCACTGGAAAACAAGACAGAAATCTTGAGTAATAAAGTAGTCTGCAGTGAAAGCTGATCTTTCTCTTGTGGTCTTTGTTTTCAGCTTCTCTGGGCGATGTGTCTCGTTTCGCTCAGACGTTCACGGACCCGGCGGAGGTCAATCGGTATCTGTCGCTGAACGTTAGCGGCGCACTCAGTTTGATGGCTGGCGTTCTGCAAGCGTTTCCTCGTCATTTGGGTTTGCGGAGAACAGTGGTCAACATCAGCTCTCTCTGTGCACTGAAGCCCTTTCCATCGTGGGTCCTGTATTGCAGCGGTAAAGCGGCTCGCGAAATGATGTTTCGCGTTTTAGCCAAAGAGGAGCCTGATGTACGAGTGCTCAGTTACGCCCCCGGTGAGTGCTATATACAGCAGAAATTATAGCGTTATTCAGTAGAGTCACACCGTTTCTGTTTGTTTAACACAATCATACAAATGTAAAGTTACAATAAATAAATAAATCTAATTAAAATAAAACACTTACTGAAAATGAAATTAAGTTTTAAAATAATTTTAAAAATTAACAAATGAAATAAAACACTAAAAATGAAATGATAAAAATAAAAAAATGCAATTAGTGATCATTTAAAAATAAAAAGGAATTAAAAATCTGATTAAATATTAAATCATAAAAATAAAAAGATTACAATGAATAATAATTAGGGGAAAAATAAATAAAACACTTACTGCAAATTAAATCACAAAAATGTTAAATTAAAATTTTAAATTAATTAAAAAATTAAATAAACATTAGAAATCAAATCACAAAAATGTGAAATTAAAATAATTAATTTAAAAATAAGAATAATTAAAATGAAGACGTATTAAAAATTATCTCAGAAAAATGTAAAAAATTAAATAATAAAAAACTTTGACAAAAATAAAACATTTCTTGAAATTAAATCATAAAAAATGTATAATTAAAATAACTAATTTTAGAATAAAAATAACTAAAATAAAACACTTCAAATAAAAAAGTAAAAATTAAATAAATCACTTCAAAATAAAAAAAAATAAAAATGTAAAATAAAGATTACTAAATAATTCAATCATAAAAATGTTAAACTAAAATAGAAACTACTAAAATAAAACAATGCAAACATAAAAATGTGAAATTTAAAAAAATAATTTCACAATTTAAAAAGTAATTAAAATGAAACGCTTATGAAAAATTAATTCACAAAAATGTAAAATTAAAATAAATGATTCAAAATTAAAAAACAATTCAAATGAACACTTATTAAAATTAAATCAATTAAAATGTAAAAAATGAATAATAATTAACTATTAATTAAATTAAATTATTCAAATGTAAAATTAAAACAAATAACTTAATTTTAAAATGCAAACAACTAAAATAAAACACTTGAAATTGAACCACAAACATGTCAAATAAATAAATAACAAAGTAAATAAAAATAAAAATGTAACAAAATAAATAATTTTGAAAAACTAAACTATTGAAACATATTTTACATATTATTAAAATACTGAAATATTAACTCTCCAGGGGACCTTCAGCTCAGAGGTGTTTTGATGACAAAAAAGGTTTGGGAAAGCTCTGGTTTGGGGGCCAGTGTGACTCCAGAAAAACACACACTGCTGATAACAGACAGAAAACAGAGAGACATGCTGAAAGGCTGTTCCGCAGGTCCTCTGGACACAGAAATGCATCTGCATGCGCGCTGTTTTTCTGGAGATCTGCAGCTGCGGCGCTCCTTCTCTTCAATGTTTTCTGAAGGCCAGCTGCTCTCCTGCCAGGAATCTGGAGCCAAACTCATGAAGCTCCTTCTGGACAACGACTTTCCCTCCGGCGCTCACCTGGACTTCTATGAGCTCTGACGCTTACAGATCTCATACTGTACATACATTCATGTTGTTGAAAGATTTCTGTTCTTTTAGATACGGTGTTTTTATAAAAGGAATAAATGAATAAGTGTTCAGGCATTCTTTGTCTTTTTTGATGAAGCAGCTGAGGACATCTAGTGGTGGAGAAGAAGATCTGCACAAATACAGAAAAACAAGAAATGTCAAATCATATGAGAAAATGAAGAGATGTAGATCTTATTTGGTCCATTGCATCTTTAATAAAGAAATGCTGGGGTAACAATTTTAAAGGGTTAAAGCCACATTTGTTTTGTTTTTTTCTAATGCTTTTAGAAACATCCACATTTAGTTTGCACTGAGAAATTGATCCGATTTGTGATGCAACAATTGATAGGTTCATCTAATATGTCATTTCTTTTTAAAATGTTATAGATTTATGTAGTATATGAGAATGGTTTAAATTACTATATATATTTTGAGAAAAATGTCTTATTATTGATTTTCCGTTTTGTTCGATGTAATTCAATCAACAGTTTTTCAAGAACTGAAGACTGTGAAAAAGTATAATATTAGGTTGTTGTTGTTTTTTTTATTTTAGGTCATGTGGTTAGATTCAGATAATATTTATTTATTAATTTGGGTATGTGACCTTGGACCACAAAACCAGTCATAAGGGTCAATTTTTTTAAATTAAGATTTATACATCATTATAAACCATCTTATAAAAAATGTATATTCATATAATAATATTAATTCAATATGATATATAAAACAATTTGTTACTGTAAAGCTATATTAAATAATTTTATATTTCTTATTTTTAAAGTGAACACATTTTAATGACACGGAATTATTGAATAAAGAATTAAATTATTATTAAATTGAACTAAATCAAGAGTTTATTCAGTAACTGAAAATTATATGTTAAACATATTTTGGTTATTCATTTACTGAAATGGTTAGATTCAGATAGTTAATATAATTTATTAATTTAGGTATTTAATATATAATAATAATAATAATAATAAATATAATCACCAACATATTTAAAAAAAACATGATATTAATAATATAATAATTACAACTGATAATAATAATTAATAAAATATAAGATATAATTTATTAGGACTGTAAATCCATATTAAATTACTATGGGATTTTCTTCAAGCTTTCAGGATGATATGCTTTTTTTAATTAATATTTTCTGTATTTAAAAGTGAACACATTTAAATGACTGTGTATTTATTATTGAATAAAGTAAATACCATTATTTTATTCAATATAAACAGAAAATAGAACAAACATCAATGAAGTGATTGTTTTAAACAAAATATCAAACAAAGCATACTGCTCTAGCTAAAGTATTTATAGCAATACTGCCTCGTCACCATAGAAATGTATGATTTTTACACAAAATGAAAAGATTATTATTTCTGTACATACACTATATGGTAAAAGCATCTGTGTTCATGGCATCTGAATGTCCAGAGATTTGACTAATATGATCTGATATTAACACTTCCCTGTCACATGACACGTGTCTCTTTGATGGAGGCGGTTCCCATGGTAACAGCTGCGTGGTGATGTCATCAGTGAATTTATGAATGGAGACCAAGAGCTGAAACAACCTGCGCTGATTGTGATTGTATATATGCTGCTCTTCTGGAGGAGAAAAGGCAAAGGGATTATGGAGGAGAGATGCATGCGTTTCTCTGTGTTTCTGTGATTTAATCAAGACTTAATCTATGAGAAATCAAAACCTACATGGCAATACTTCACCTCAAATAAACAAAAATACTAACAAGCTACGCTCAAAACACTTTTTAGGCACTTAAATCAATGCAAAGAGTAAATGTGACTAGAAATGTATATATATATATATATATATGCAAGGATGGCAAGACTAATTGCACATCAGTATGCAAATATCACATCATCACGGATGCTTTTGAATATTGAATATTCTATTAATACAAGTCAGAGAGAGATTTTAAAGTCTGAATGGAGTCTGTATGTTCAGCACTGGAGTATTAATTATTTGTAGAAGTTCTGGCTACTCGGTTTTAGAGGTTCAGATCAAAGCTTGAGCAAAATGTTTGAGGAGCATCAAGACAGACTGAAAATACATGAGGATTCGCAAAATCAATCTTTGGAAAACATATATAAGCCATTCTACAGAATTGGTGCAAACTGCTGTCCCACAACCAAAAAACACATTTAATAAGCATTTAAGTATTAGATGTTTACTAAGATCCTTCTATTATCTATTGAAAACCACAATAATATTTAAAATATCAGTAAGTAATATATATATATATATATATATATATATATATATAAAATCATCATTTATTGGGTACTTTCAATTGGGAGGTGGCTGTCCAGAACCCTAACACCTAAATTTCAACCTATGAAAATGATATTGAATTTTTTTGTGTTTTTTTTTCCATTGTTGTTTTTAACCAACGCCTCTACTGTGTGAAAAACCCATATTTATGTGAATATTAGCGGTTCTCAGTTACAGCTCTGCTTTGAACAATAGCTACATCTAATTAATTATTAAAAAAAATACTAGGGTGAGCAAAAAGATTATTTTGAGCCCCTTTACGAAGACTTAGGGTAGTGAAACAACAGTTCTGAAGCTATACAGTCAAACCAAAATTTATTCAGACACCTTCAACATTTCTCACATTCGCTATCGTTTAGAAAATGGTAATAAAATATGACAAGAACTCAAGAGTTAAACTGTGGCCGAACAAATTGATCTTGATAATGTCAGATAACTTTGATAGAAAGGTATGTAACAAAATATGGTTGCCGAATCAAATTTTTGGTCCCCAATTTTTACTGGCAGTCCACTGTATGAAGAATTTTTGGGTATAATATGTCACAGTTTAATTTATTTTGCTATCCTCACTTATATAAATGAGCTATAGTGTCCTGCACACACTAGTAAAAACATATCAATATCTGGTGTCTGAGTAATTTTTGGTTTGACTGTATGTTGAGGAAAAAAACAAAAAATTCCACATCCTTTTGGATCTCCCTCAGGAGGATCACGAAGTACGCATGCGCGTAGTACAGCCGTAGTGGCGCATGCGCAGTGCCTTCGGCGTTTCGGGGGGCGTTGCTGGCGTGCGGCAGAGGGGCGGGGCGGAGGTGGGTGTGTGGCTCAGCTGATCATCATCATCTTCATCATCATCCTCCTCCTCATCATCACTCGAGACCTGCTCCTGTCAAGATAGGCTACGCGCCGCTCGGTTTTATGGACGCGACGCCCAATGAACGCGGCTGATGTGACGCGCGTCGCTGTCCGCGGTGCTGAAACAGTGAGTACGATCGCAGTCAGGTGGATTTCATTCGCGAAACAACAGCGGTGTCGATGTGTGTAGCGACTGAAGAATAGAGAGAGGTAGAGAGAGATTAAGAGATAGAGAGAGAAAGAGAGAGAGAGAGAAGCTCCACTATCACTGCGACTCACTCGACTGGAAGTAAACCAAAGAGAACGAACCTCCATTCTCTCTCGCAGATAAAGCACGCATTATGTAATGCACTGATAGTGGGAAGGAGGGAAAAACCTGGTTTCTATCCTCATGGTGCGTCTTTGTTTGTGTGGAGGGCAGAAAATGGAGAGTGTGTCTATATTAAGATGCAGTGTTTTGATGCTCAAAGGGATGCATTCAGCTGGTAGATAACAACAGCACATGAAAGGCGATGCAATCTTTTGTGCAGACACACAGGAGAGAGTTGGGCATCTGAGGTTTCACATGATTGTGCAACTTGTTGTGCATAAGGGTTCGAGGCCTTATGGAGCCAATAAAAGTTTAACTAGATCTCAGTTTAAGCACAAAGCCACGCGCACTCACCTCGTGGCCCGTAGCAAGCCAAGGTGCCAATGCAAATGTGTAAGTGCGAGAACAGATGAGGTAATGGCAAAGCACTGGAGTGTGAACCCCCTGTTGGCCGGTCATGGAGCTGCAGCTCATTGTGAGATCAAACAGCTTCTGTCTTTCATGGTGTGTTTTCATGCACATGGATGGTGTCAAACGCAAGCCTGGATCAATTTGGCTGGTGCGCACATGATGCTGATGCTTGCATGCAGTCGCTGTAACACACAGTTAGGTTTGGTATAGTAAGCGCATTTGTTTATGTTGGGGATCATGCAAAACTGTAAATGCACTGAATCTCTTGAACCTTTCTGAGCAATTTGTGACGCTACTGTTTGTGGTTTTGTTCATAATCGCATCATATCTATTGCTAGCAGACTGCTTGCATATTTGAACACTACTATTCAAAGGCTGATAGGTTTTTTAAATGTTTTTGAAATAAGTTATTACTATTATCATACTATTATTACAGTAACTAAATTACTAGTGACTAGTTACTGGCCAACACTGATCTCTAACTTGTGTTGTGGCTGCAGTGTCTGTCTGGAGGTCCGGCAGCATTGCTGGCCGATGTGGAGGCTTGTGGCGTTGACTGAGGCTCTGGTTGTCCAGAATGGGCAGTGTAGGCAGCGGCGTGGCAGGTGAGCAGGAGTTTGCCATGAAGAGCGTGGGAACTCGCACCACTCTTCCTCGTGGGCCTCCTCTTTCCCGCCGCAGCCTCAGCGCCGAACGCCTCCTCCCGGCTCCATCCGCTTCAGAGGGCTCCAGCGACGAAAGAGGAGGCAGCAGCACCACAACAGATCGAGGCCAGCTCAACATCGCCTCAGCTCGGCCCAAAAACGGAGACAGGCTGGAGGCACACAGAACCGGAGGAGGAGTGTCTCTGGATGCTTGCGGTAATGTAGTGGAGAAAACCCGTGATGGTGCAACAGCGGGAAAGGGAAGAGATGGGAACCATGGAAAGAGAGACAGTCGAACGCCTCCTAAGATCCTCACTGTTTCTGGGAAACTCGAGCAGGTACGACTTTACTGCCTGGACCACAAAACCAGTCATAAGGGTCTTGTTTTGAAATTGAGATTTATGCATCATCTGAAATCTGAATAGATAAGATTTCCATTGATGTTTGTTAGGATAAGACAATATTTGGGTACAACTATTTGAAAATCTGGAATCTGAGGGTGCAAAAAAATCTAAATACTGAGATCTTTAAAGTTGTTCAAATGAAGTTGCATGTTTTCCTCACTCAGAATAACTCCGCTCTGGTCCGGCCGTCTGCTTTCAAACCCGTCGTGCCCAAAAGTTTTCACTCCATGCAGAATCTGGTGGGTCAGTCTGGAGGAGGAGGACGATCTGCTGGAAGCGGCGGAGGATCTGATGCCCCACAGTCCCTCTGTGAGCAGGACAGTCCGGATCGGGACCTTTCGAGCGGAAATGATGGCCAGGGAGGGATGTCCGACTCTGGGAGAAACTCTCTGACCAGTCTGCCCACTTACGCAGGGCCCAGTATGAGCTATGGTCCTTCTCAAACCCTCGGTCCTCTCAGTGCATCAACTAGCCACATCAACAGACTGAGCAGCACAGCAGCACCGCTGGAAAAATCAGACAAACCCAAGTATCAGAACGGCCTGAGCGTATCTGACAGTGGACAGTCCTCCTCTGGAAAGAGCTGTTTATCGTATCAGAGACTCTGTCATCTGACGGACACAAACGCTGCTGTTCAGCCCTCGCCTTCGACCGATGACATCATCCAGGACCTTGAAGACCGGCTCTGGGAGAAAGAGCAGGAGGTGAGGAGCAAAGCTCTTTTACATTTAGTCATTTAGCAGATGCTTTTATCCAAAGGACAATAGAAGCAATTAAAATCAAGAATAGAGCAACAATATGCAAGTGCTATGACAAATCTCCCTTAGCCTAACGCAGTACATGTAGCAGGTTGCTTTTTGTTTTTTTAAAAGAAAACAAGTAGATAGAATAGATAGAAATAGAAAGCTAGTGTTAGTTTTTTTTCATCTACTATCTACTCTATATTTACGGTAGAAAATGTACAAAATATTTTCATGGAGCATGATCTTTATTTAATATCCTAATGATATTTGGCTTAAAATAAAAATCAATAATTTTGACCCATACTATGTATTTTTGGTAGTGCTGGGCAACAATTAATTGCAAATAATCACATCCAAAATAAAAGTTTTTGTCTATATAATATATGTGTGTGTGTGTGTGTGTGTGTGCATAATATTTATTATGTATATATAAATACACAAACATACAGTATATATTTTGAAAATATTTACATGCATATATTTATATTCATATAATTTATATTATATATAAATATATTTAATATATAAACATGACATAATTTTTTAAACATATACATGCATGTGTGTGTATTTATATATACATTATATCACAAAAACTTTTATTGTGGATGCGATTAATTGTGATTAATCGTTGCCCAGAACTAATTTTTGGCTATTGCTAAAAATATACCACTTACACTTGCGCTGTCCAACAATGGCGTTATATTTATTAATAATTAAAAAATGAAGAACGGAGATGTTTAACGGTAGAAAACAGACCTGAGAGTGGATTGTCGAACTTGATGATGCAATTTAAAATTTCCAAACTAGAGATAAGATATGATTTTGTAAGACAGGATAAGAATCCCAAATCAAGTTAAGATTTGCTTCTGTAACACGAATTTGTGAAACATCGTAATTTAACGCATCATATCTTAAATTAAGACCTAAAATAAGAAACTTCTTAAGGGTCACACATGACTGTGATTGTTCCCAGGGATGGGCAATATTTGAAATACATGTATTTGAAATACAAAATACTATTTTGTATTTAAATACATTTAAGCTTAGTATTTTTGTGTTTTCTAAATACCAAAATAGCTTTTGCCGATCAACCTCTTTATTAGACTGCTGATGGATCAACAAGTATACAAAAATACTAAATACAAAAATACTAAGATTAAATGTATTTCAATAAAAAATACATTTGACTTTTTCCCAAAGGTATTTAAATACAAAATAGTATTTCAAATACATGTATTTGAAGTACTGCCCATCTCTGATTGTTCCTCAGGTGATCCACATGCGGCGTAACCTGGACCAGAGCGAGGCGGCCATTGTGCAGGTGTTTGAGGAGAAGCAGCGGGTTTGGGAGCGAGAGATGGAGGAGCTGAGGCAGAATTACTCCGGCCGTCTTCAGCAGGTCACACACAGGGCCCAGCGCACACAGCAGGCCCTGCAGACCCACATCGCCCGCCTGCAGCAGGACAAGAGCCGGCTCCAGGAGGAGATCAGCGCCCTGCTGGCCCAGAGAGAGGAGCTGGAGCGCAAGTGTCTGGATTACCGCAAGGAGCAGGCGGATATCCTGCCCCGTCTGGAGGAGACCAAGTGGGAGGTAAGAGGAGCGACCCTGGAGCACTAAAGCAGTCTTCAGTAGCACAGGTATATTTGTAGCAATAGCCAACAATACATCGTATGGGTCAAAATGATGGATTTTCCTTTTATGCCAAAAATCATTTGGATATTAAGTGAAGATCATGTTCCATGAAGATATTTTGTACATTTCCTACTGTAAATATCTCAAAACTTAATTTTTGATTAGTAATATGCATTGCTAAGAACTTCATTTGAACAACTTTAAAGGTGATTTTATCAATATTTTGATTTTTTTGCACCCTCAGATTCCAGATTTTCAAATCAAAGTTGTATCTCAGCCAAATATTGTCCACAAACCATACATCAATGGAAAGCTTATTTATTCAGCTTTCAGATGATGCATGAATCTCAATTTCCAAAAATTTACCCTTATGACTGGTTTTGTGGTTCAGGGTCACAAATGTGACCTACAGAAAGTTAGGTCTTAACCCGTTTATTCTCAAATTTTTCTCAGACATGAAAATATCCAAATGATGTGTCATTAGGAACTTTTTGAAATTATCAATAATTACTTTTTGACATTTTTTTGGAAAAGTGTGTAAAAAAAATTGTGTTTTATGGTCAGGATTATGACCGGTGGGATAATGTGTGTACTGAATTAACATATTTCTGCAGTCATAAAAGTTATTATATATCTTAGCCCAGCTATTTTAAACTCTTTGATCACATTCTAGGGTTACTATTATGCATTAAAAACCTTATACAATGTTGATAGGAACACTGAGATAAAATACAACCATCAACACATTTCAAAATTGTTACTTTTTTGTAAAATATAACGTATTTTATTTTCATGAAGTATTTTTTTCAGACTAATGGAAAGAAAACATCCAATTCTTTATCTGTTTCTGTCTGTCTCCCCTTCAGTAACACTTACATGCATCAAACTTTACATTTTTATCGCTATTCTGTAGATTTTTACAGAGGGGTTTGTTCATATATAATTTGCCTGGTTTTATACAACATTTTATTTCTAAAAAAAAAAATTAGTTTGTTTTCTGGCGTGATGTTTTTACTGCGTTTTTTTGGATTTTTGGAAGAATTTTGAACCTGACTTCATCCGATGTTGAGATTTTTGTTCTAGAAATTTATGCAAATTAGTGCATATTTAATTAGATAACACCTAATTTGCATATTTCAACATAGCATTTCAGAAAACATTTAATAATAAAAAAAAAAATTCTTGGTTTAATCAATCAACTGTATAACTATGGCGATATCTGTTAGTTATTTTTTTTACTCTATTCACCTGGGGTGTCTCGCCTTAAAATAACCTTTTTTTCTTTGTTTGAAAAACATTTTTAAAAAAATCTAAAGAACCTTTTGTAAAGATTCAATGGATGTTAAAGGTTCTTCATGAAACCATCAATGCCAATAAAGAACCTTTATTTTTTAGAGTGCAATGCAGACACCAATGCTTAAACTGGGGTTTATGTGAAATCCATTAAATCATTAAAATGTAACATTTAAATGAATCCTTTAAACAATCAAAATCAACACAAAAGAAAAAGATGAAAAATGCAAACGTGTTGTTAAATTATTGAAATATTAACTTAGTCTAAGTGGGGCTTTAAGAAATATTTTAGATCAAAGGGGTTCAGCTGATAAAAACAATTCCCTGCTCTAGAGATGAAAGAGCATATTTTATATAAACTGTCTGCTAAATGACTACTTAAGCCAGTTTTTATGGCTTATTTATGGCAGTTTACTCAAACCTTATGTACCGGTTATAGCCGGTCAAAAGTTTGAGTACTTAAGAATAATGTTAAGGTTTATGCTCACCCCAAAGCTGAATTTATTTCATTAAAAATAAATAAAAAGCACCGTAATATTGTGAAACATATTACAATCTAAAACAGCTGTTTTCTATGTGAATATCTGTTAAACTGTAATTTATTTCTGTGCTCAAAGCTGTATTTTCAGCATCATTACTGCAGTCTTCAGAGTCACATGATCTTCAGAAATCATTCTAATATGCTGATTTGCTGCTCAAGAAACATTTCTGATTATTATCAATGTTGAAAACAGTTGTGCTGCACAATATTTTTCTGGAAACTGTGATACATTTTATTTTTCAGGATTCACAGATGAATAGAAAGTTCAAAAGGACAGCATTTATTGGAAATAGAAATCTTATGTGATATTATGAATGTCTTTATTGTCACTTTGGATCAATCTAATGCATCCCTGATGGATAAAAGTATTAATTTCTTTGTTTAAAACATATTTTACATTGCTAATAATCAGAAATGTGTCTTGAGCAGCAAATCAGCATATTAGAATGATTTCTGAAGATCATGTGACACTGAAGACTGGAGTAATGATGCTGAAAATACAGCTGCAGATCACAGAAATAAATTACAGTTTAACACATATTCATATAGAAAACAGCTGTTTTAGATTGTAATATTATTTCACATTTTTACTGTATTTTATCTTATTTGCATTGATCAGCTGTGTCAGAAAGCGGGCGAGATCTCTCTGCTGAAGCAGCAGCTGCGGGAGAGTCAGAACGAAGTGACCCAGCGAGCTGGAGAAATGGTGGCCCTCAGGGGCCAGCTGAAGGAGCTCAACGCCCAGCTGAAGGAGCGAGAGGAGACTATGATCGGCCTGAAAGACTCATACACCAACAAGAGCCGCGAGCTGGAGAGATGTGAAGGAGAACTGAAGCGAACGCTGACAGAGGTAAACACATCTGCAACACACACTTTTAAAAATAAAGGAGCTTCACGATGCCATAGAAGAAGGTTTTTTGTTTAAATGGTTCCATAAAGAACCTTTAACATCTGAAGAACCTTTCTGTTTCACAAAAGCTTCTTTGTGGCGAAAGAAGGGTCTTCAGATTATAAAAAGGTAAGAAAGATGACTGAATGGTTCTTTGTGGAACCAAAAATGGTTCTTCTATGGCATCCTTGTGAAGAAGCTATTAAGCACCTTTATTTTTAAGAGTGCATGCAAATTTCACACACCCTAAGCACTCTGTTTCTTCTCTCTGCAGGTTTCAATGTTGCGTGACAAGCTAGTAGTGTTTGAAGCTGAGGTTCTGGGTCTCAAAAGAGCTCTAAGTGAGCTGAGCTGCAGAAACGAGCATGCTGTTTGTCTGAGCAGCATCAGCGGCAGCAGCAGTTTACCCTGGGCTGGCCTTCACTCGCCCCGAATGCCCGAAGCCCTGACCGTCGACAGCTTTCTCAGCCTCCAGAGCGACGAAGCCAAAGCGCAAAGGCAAGAAGCTGGAGAGCTTCGAAGGCAACTGGAGCGACTGCAGGGCGAGCTTCATTTAGAAAGGCAGCAGAGAGAAAGACAGGCGCTCACTTTTGCTCAAGAGCGCCACACCTGGCAGGATGAAAAAGAGCGAGTTTTGAAATATCAAGCACAGCTGCAGGTCAGTTATGTGGAAACGCTTCAGAGAAACCAAGCGCTAGAGGAGCGGGTGGGGAAACTTGGAGCCAAAATGGCCACTGGATCGCCTCCGCCGGTCAGTATTTCCATCCCTGTTCCTTTATCCTCAACCGCAGAGGATCCTAAACCGCCTGTCTTGCATCAGCTGGCTCCTCCATGGCCAGGACCAACTCGCTTGGAGCGGATCGAATCCACGGAGATTTAAACGTGAGACAATCGATGAAGAGCCGAACGCACTAAAGAAGACAATGAGCAACGACAAAATGGAATCAAAAGTGGTGCACACTTCTCCAGCTTTTAAACCTTCTATTGACTTTCTTTCTTTTTCTTGAAGTCCACAGAGATTTAGGGCCAGTTTTACTAACAGCTTGCACCAATGCAAACCGTCTTTAGGTGTTAAAATAGTACTGTCAGGATTTCCTAAAGACGCGCAGTGAAGAGTTAGCGCTGAAAAGGCGTGCACAGTTATTTTTGCGCCTGATCTTATTGAATATACATTTATAGGAGTTTCTCTTTCAGACGCTAAATTTATGGGAGGAGAGTATTCAAATGAATCACGCAACGAGATTTACTAACGTTTGCACTCGTCAAATTACTGGGATTTGTTCCATTATTTAACGCCCAAAAAAAGCATGTCTTAAACTATTTTGCTCTTGAAATGCCTGCAATTATTGTTGCTAGAGGAGGCACCACAGAGGATAAATTACATATTAATTTATTTGGAATGCCAGAAGAACACATTATCTGAAAATATCGTTTGCCAAGCTATGTTATTTTTAATTTGCTTCAGGAAATAAAAGACGACTTGAACCCTCAACTAGGAGTCACTCAATACCAGCTCTATCAAAACTTCTTCAACCCTTCATTTTTTGGCCTCTGGTTCTTTTCAGCATACTGTGGCTTCTTTATTTCTTTATTCTTTATTTGCGACTGCTCTAATTTATACTGTGCTTGGTATATTGCGTTGGTTGATATGTAAATGAGATGTTGCGTCTGTGTTCTTTAATTTTTGTGCTGTTAGTAAATCTCTTGCGGTTATTTGCCCTGTTTAGTAAAACTGGCCCTTAGGCATGAGACTGAAGAGCCGAACGCACTAAAGAGTGTTACTGCAACAAGAAAACAAAAAATGCAGTTAGGAATCAAAAGTGCTGCATATTTCTCCAGCTTTTAAACCTTTTGACATCTCTTTTGGTCATCAGTGATTTTGAGGGAAAAATTTTGCTAGTCTGTGTGGGCCATTCAGTACAAAGACCTTGGAATAATTAGGATTTTTTAATGTTTTGAAAGAAGTCTCTTCTGCTCACCAAGGCTGCATTTATACAGTATAAATAGTGAAATATGTGTCCCTGGAGCACAAAAGCAGTCTTCAGTAGCCAACAATACATTGTGTGGCTCAAAATGATCCATTTTTATTTTATGCCAGAAATCATTAGGATATTAAGTAAAGATCATGTTCCATGAAGATATTTTGTAAATTTCCTACCGTAAATATATCAAAACTTCATTTTTGATTAGTAATATGCATTGCTAAGAACTTCATTTGGACAACTTTAAAGGTGATTTTCTCAATATTTAGATTTTTTTGCACCCTCAGATTCCAGATTTTCAAATATTGTCCTATCCTAACAAACCATACATCAATGGAGAGATTATTTATCAGCTTTCAGATGATGTATAAAACTCAATTTCAAAAAAATGCACCCTTATGACTGGTTTTGTGGTCCAGGGTCACATATTATTACAATTTAAAATACCTGTTTTCTATGGAAGCTTGTTTCCACCATGGAATAAAATAAAAAAGGTGATTGCAACTTGTAATCCCACGTTTCTGACTTTTTTCAAGCAAATTGTGAGTTTCTCACAATTCTGCCACTGAATAAAAAACAAAAGAAGGTAATTGCAACTTTTATGTCACAGTTTGGACTTTTTTTCCTTGCAATTCTTTTTGCAAGTTTGTGAGTTTGTGTCTCACAATAAAGACTTTTTCCCTCAGAACTGAGATATAGAGTGAGACCTAAATGCAAAAATCAGAATTGTGGGATAAAATGTTGCAATTGTGGAAACAAACGTCCGTAGTTTTCTATTGTGATACAATTTAAATGTAACTGATTGTCATCCCTACCTCGATGAATAAGTGTTAATTTATTTATTTATTTCTTAATTTTACATCAAACTATAGAACGTATTACAGTTTCCACAAAAATATTGAGCAGCACAACTGTTTTCAACATTGATAATAATCAGAAATGTTTCTTGAGCAGTAAATCAGCATATTAGAATGATTTCTGAAGATCATGTGACACTGAAGACTGGAGTAATGATGCTGAAAATACAGCTGCGCATCACAGAAATAAATTACAGTTTAACAGAGATTCACACAGAAAACAGTTGTTTTAAATAGTAATAATATTTCACAATTTTTACTGTTTTTGTTCAAATAAATGCAGCCCTGGGGAGCAGAAGCGAGGAATCTGGTGTTGGTTCAGTGATGTTTTAATGTTTCAGGGATGCTGGGGAGCATCAGTTCCCATCAGTGCTACTGTCTGCAGTGATTAAATGTGAACACCAGGGGTAATTAAACGACAAACAGAGGGCTCCTATCTGCAGGTAGAATTACTTGAAAAAAAGAAAAGCTGTTTCAGACTCCGTTTTTTTAATTTGGCATAAATTAAAACCCGAACCGAACTTGCTTTCCTTATTCTACATTGATGTTTCTGGAAGGTTCTAGCTGTTTTTGGAGAGACTCTAAGAGTTGCTGCTATGTTCTGTGTTGTGGGTAGACAGACAGGCTGTGAATATGATGGTTATTTATGTGAAATCATTATTTCCAGTATACCAACATATTGCGTGTGAATATTTTGAAAAGATGAAAATTATCGTTATTTCATTGTTCTGATTATTGTGAATAAAGCCGATATTTTAGCTTTGTTTTTCTGTAACATGTAACACTTTTCACCGATGAAATGGTTCAAATACATCAACAATTTCCAAAACCATATTCCTTTTGATGTAGTTCTGATGTAATTAATTGATTTAGAGATCAAATGCTATGTTTTTATACTTCTATTGTTTGTATTTATGTTACTGTAATGGCTTGCGTAAAAGCATATCCGATCAAAAACACATTAAATGATACAAATTGATTGCCTTAGTCTTCTTTGAGATGTTTGAGGAAAAAATGTTCTGTGTGTCAAATTTTGATTTTGGCATTGGTGGGGACATAAACGCAGACAACAGACATTTAATTGTAAAAATCCAAATTATTGCTAGGGATAATTTAGCAGTGTCTATATTGTTAGGATCATGTCATAGCATCTCTACTAGATTCTACAGCCTTGAATATGTCTCTCCTTAAATATGAAGATCTCAAACGAAAGATTAATGAGTTACTCCAAAAGCTTATGGAAGTAAGACATTGAAGTGAGTTGCTGTTTTTGTCTCTTCTGAGGAAGATTCATTCACTTGTTTTGCCAATGAACCACACAGAGACATTTTGCTCAGATTTATTTAATGTTCGTCCGATCTCATTTTGTAAGTGACTTTTCTTTGTGTTTTAAAGATGTTTTCTTTGGATTGTTTTACTACTTTAGGGAAATAGAACTTAAGTTGTGTTTCCTGCTAGCTAAATTTCACATACATAAACAAAAATCTGGCTCTTTTCTTTATTTGAAGTTGATCTAGACGAGTACATGGAAACCATCTAAAGTTCTGTTAATCCTCTCTATATTCATCCTATGTTTCGTCTTAAAGGTGAAAAAAATGGTTACTATAGTTAAACCATGGTCAGCACAAATTTCCCGATCTGAATCAAATGATTCGCAAACCCGCATCATAGTCCCGATCTGATAGAAATGATTCTCTATACAACTCCGAAGTTATGTTATGAACCAAAAGAGTAACAAACCCGCTCCGAAGTTCTGATAAATCAAATGATTCACGATACGTGCTACGAAGTCCCTGTTCATACTGTTTAATAAAATCTGATCTAAAAAAAAAAAAAAAGCGTTCCAAGTCCCGATCTAAATCAAAAGATTTGCGATCCGCGATCCATAGTCCCGATCTGAATCATGATTTGCGAACCATAATTTCAGATCGGGACTTCAGAGCGTGGATAGCGAATCATTCAATTCGTGAAATGATTCGCGAATCTGCTCTGAAGTTCCAATTTTGAATCAAATGGTTCGCGAACCTACTCCGAAGTCCTGATCTGAATCAAATGATTCGCGAATCCGCACTCCGAATTTCCGATCTAAATCAAAAGAGTCACGAATTCACAAATTATTTGTGATCCACAATCTGTAGTCTCGATCTGAATCATGATTCACAAACCATAATTTCAGATTGGGACTTCGGAGCGTGGATCGCAAATCATTCAATTCGCAAAATGATTCATGAACCCGCAGCAAAGTCATGATCTGAATCAAATGGTTCGCGAACCTGCTCCGAAGTTTTGATTTTGAATCTAATGGTTTGCAAACTCACTTCGAAGTTCAGATTTTGGAATGTTCGCGGACCCGTCCCGATTTTGAATTAAATGATATGTGAACTCACTCCGAAGTTCTGATTTGGAATCAAATGGTTCGCGAACCCGCTCCGAAGTTTTGATTTTGAATCAAATGGTTCGCAAACTCACTTCGAAGTTCTGATTTTTAATCAAATGGTTCGCAAACTCACTCCGAAGTTCTGACTTGGAATCAAATGGTTCGTGAACCCGCTCCGAAGTTCAGATTTTGGAATGTTCGCGGACCCGTCCCGATTTTGAATTAAATGATATATGAACTCACTCCGAAGTTCTGATTTGGAATCAAATGGTTCGCGAACCCGCTCCGAAGTTTTGATTTTGAATCAAATGGTTCGCAAACTCACTCCGAAGTTCTGATTTGGAATCAAATGGTTCGCAAACCTGCTCCGAAGTTTTAATTTTGAATCAAATGGTTCGCAAACTCACTCCGAAGTTCTGATCTGGAATCAAAAGGTTCGCAAACTCACTCCGAAGTTCTGATTTGGAATCAAATGGTTCGCGAACCTGCTCCACAGTCCCGATCTGAATCAAATGGTTCGTGAACCCGCTCCGAAGTTTTGATTTTGAATCTAATGGTTTGCAAACTCACTTCGAAGTTCTGATTTTGGAATGTTCGCGGACCCGTCCCGATTTTGAATTAAATGATACGCGAACTTACTCCGAAGGTCTGATTTGGAATCAAATGGTTCGCAAACTCACTCCGAAGTTTTGATTTTGAATCAAATGGTTCGCAAACTCACTTCGAAATTCTGATTTTTAATCAAATGGTTCGCAAACTCACTCCGAAGTTCTGATTTGGAACCAAATGGTTCGCAAACTCACTCCGAAGTTCTGATTTGGAATCAAATGGTTCGCGAACCTACTCTGAAGTCCTGATCTGAATCAAATGATTTGCGAATCCGCTCTGAAGTTTCATTTTTGAATCAAATGGTTCGCGAACCCGCTCCGAAGTTCTGATCTAAATCAAAAGATTCCTGATACGTGCTACGAAGTCCCTGTTCATACGGTTTACAAAATCTGATTTTAAAAAAGCGCTCCGAAGTCCCAATCTAAATAAAATGATTCACGATCCACAGTTTTGATTTTGAATCAAATGGTTTGCGAACCTACTCCGAAGTCCTGATCTGAATCAAATGGTTTGCGAACCCGCTCTGAAGTTTTGATTTTGAATCAAATGGTTTGCGAGCCTACTCCGAAGTCCTGATCTGAATCAAATGGTTTGCGAACCCGCTCTGAAGTTTTGATTTTGAATCAAATGGTTTGCGAACCTACTCCGAAGTCCTGATCTGAATCAAATGATTCGCGAATCCGCTCTGAAGTTTTGTTTTTGAATCAAATGGTTT
Organism: Tor tambroides; assembly: GCA_021397915.2. NCBI lineage: Eukaryota > Metazoa > Chordata > Actinopteri > Cypriniformes > Cyprinidae > Tor > Tor tambroides. The sequence goes on from JAFVLL020007477.1 coordinate 31,205, forward strand.
GCGAACCCGCTCTGAAGTTTTGATTTTGGAATGTTCGCGGACCCGTCCCGATTTTGAATTAAATGATTCGCGAACTCACTCCGAAGTTCTGATTTGGAATAAAATGGTTCGCAAACTCACTCCGAAGTTCTGATCTAAATCAAAAGATTCCTGATACGTGCTACGAAGTCCCTGTTCATACTGTTTAACAAAATCTGATTAAAAAAAAAGCGCTCCGAAGTTTTGATTTTGCATCAAATGGTTCGCAAACTCACTCCAAAGTTATGATTTGTAATCAAATGGTTCGCAAACCCGCTCCGAAGTTTCGATCCAATTCAAATTATTTGTGATCCACAATCCGTAGTCCCGATCTGAATCATGATTCACAAACCATAATTTCAGATTGGGACTTCGGAGCGTGGATCGCAAATCATTCAATTCGCAAAATGATTCGCGAACCCGCTCCACAGTCCCGATCTGAATCAAATGGTTCTTGAACCCGCTCCGAAGTCCCGATCTAAATCAAATGATTCGCGAACCCGATATAAATCAAATGATTCTCGATACACGATCCCATTGGAGCGTTTCGAAACAGTGAATAATTTTGTGATGGTTTAAATGATTTGGAGTTTTGAAAAGCTCAGTTTCACCCATCACTACATGCTTTTTAAAATCATTTCAAGCGTTGTTGAAATGAATGGCTCTTTTGATTTGTTTTGTGTTAGTGAATCGCTTGAACGGAATGATCGAAGTCACGAGTTTGAATCAATCGGAGCGGTTCCAGCGTAAATGACTCACTCAATTGAATCGGTTTGTCTGTTCCTCTTTCCGCGTCTTCAAACATGTTTACACGACTGTCAGTGCTACTACTGGCTTAGCTCGTTAGTTTTATGACATAAACTGAAATAAGCGAAAAAAGTATGATGTTTACAAATAAAATATCCATATTAGATAACATCCAACACATATCTACGAACATATTCAGGTGAGGTAGCCCTATTATTTCCCAAAAAACAACATGTATGTAACAGCAGAGAAACCTTCCAGAAATCATTCTAATATGCTGATTAGCTGCTCAAGAAACTTTATTGTCATCATATTTTTGCTGCATATTTTTGTGGAATGAGTGATACACCACCATTCAAACTTTTTGAGTAATATTTAAGAGATAGCCTACATATAGACTACTTTTATTCATCAAGGATGCATTAAATTGATCAGTGGCAGAAAAAAACATTTACAATGTTACAAAAGATATCTATTTCAAATAAATGCTGTTCTTTTGAACTTTCTGTTCATGGAAAAACCCTGAAAAATAAAATGTATCAGGTTCACAAATAATATTTTTTAATCTTCTGTATTTGTGATCATATAAATGCAACTTTGGTGAGCAGAAGAGACTTCTTTCAAAAACATTAACAAATCTTAATTATTCTAAATATTGGACTGGTGATCAATCAATCAATCAGTCTATTTATTTTATTTAAAAAGAGGATATATTTATGTCCTGACGAGCAGTGAAATATGTAATTTGTACTTTGATCTAAATTAAATTTCACATACTGTAAGCGCTTGTTTGTTTCTGCAAGTGTGTAATAAGATAAACATAATTTTAATATTGTATGTCACCCACTTTGCTTCCGCAGTAGAACAAGTGAAACACATAAAACGGTAATTCAGACAGTGTGTAAAAAGTTTATTAATTATATAACATAAATTAAGCAGCGGTGACGTTTCTTCCTCTGTGGGTGAGTTTTGTTTTTTGTCAGTGTGATGTCGAAATGTTATTTGCTTTATTTACGCATTTCTCGAGCCAAGAAACTCTTTCCTTCTGTATGAACTTGATGTCAGCTTGATCAGCAATGAAATCAATGTTATTTATTTTGAGCTATTTGAACATGTACCATGGTAGTACTGTATTTTTTGCAATGCTAAAATCGTAAATTATGTAGTAGTATATCAACATGTTATGTGATATAATACACATTTATATATACATACACACACACATATATATATATATATATATATTTATTTATGGGTCAAAGACGTTATGTCGTCTGCAAAAGAAATGTACAAAAGTGATTTTATGTCCATAGAAAGCACAATAAATGTAAGTAAAGTGTCTACTTTTAAGGTTTTAAATGTTTTTGGAATCCTTCAGAACTACATTTAAATTGTTATTTGCATGAAAAACAGCACTAAATGTTCCATGGAAGAAAGGAAGTCAGTCATGCAGGTTTCATGTTGCTGAACACATGACAGTATTCTCAGTTTACGGTGAATTTTCCCATTAAAACCCCTTTCTGAAATTCCTTTAAATAGCCTGATAGTGAATAATACTGGCTGCATTGTGTCTTGTGTGCATCTGAGCTGACCTTGCGATGTTCTCTACCAAGAACGCACGTCTGTGGCTATTCGATACGTGTTTTGATATTGTCATTGGTCCTTCAGCATCTTCTTTTTTGTCCAGCTGTGTGCCAATGGTTATGATGTCTCTAACCTTCTCTCCGCTGACCCGATTGAACACCGGAGGGGTTTGAAGCTGGAATACTTCCTTCGGCCTCCTCTCTACATTACACTGAGCTTCCAGGTCAAGATGGAGTTGTGTCGACTGGATGTTGAGCTTTGGCTGTGGGGAATGGATCAGGGTCGAACCTCCAGAAGGCTTAAGATCCTCACCTGTTCAGAGCGAGAAGCCGAGGGGTTTGAACTTGTGTCTCGTTGTGATTTGCAAGACGAGCTGCAGGTCAGTGTTAATTTCATTGCATTAATTTTTTATTTTTTGTCTTTCACCAACGAAAATGAGATGAATTTGATGCCTATTTCTGTTGCCAGTTTTATTAAAATGAGGAATGGCATCATTTATTTAACAGAGCATTAAAGCAAACACACACTTAATGGTGCTGCAAGTTAGAGACAAGTTACCTTTACAAAGGCTTGTTGCTGAAACGTTTATAATATACTTGTAAGTGAGAGTGCAGTTATACTCTTCTACATTTTAAATTTTGTGCATGATTTTAACAATGTAATAGTTTTAACATTAAAAAAACAGCAGTAACACAAAATATGTTGTAATGCAAACAAAGGATGTGACAATGTTTACATGTACCAAATATAGAATCACTTGGACAAACAAACATATTCTGAAAGCCAACATTACAAAAAAAGTTAAATCTGTGTCTATATTGCATGTTCAAATCATTCATATTACCAGAATTTTAGAGAAATGCTTAATAAATGCATTACACTGTAACTAAGTCCATTAGATTATGAGTCTTATGATATTTAGTCGACTAAAACTAGACCAAGACTAAAAGCAATTCAGATGACTAAAATGTGACTGCAACCTAACTGGCATTGTAGTCCAAAGAATCTCGGCCAGCGCCAAAACAG